>JADBJO010009282.1:12500-13768 GCA_016801955.1 Conus betulinus
GAGAGAGAGAGAGGGGGGGGGGGGGGGGGGGGGAGACGATTTTCAGCACTGTTGACCGACCTAGTTTTTGAAGAGTTCAGAAAATGTGCAGAAGTTATTGTTCTTATATTTCTTTTTTTTTGCTACGAAATTTGCTACATTTTTTAAAAACCATTATTATTAGTATTATTATTGTTATTATTATCATCATTATTATTGTTATTATTATCCTTATTATTAATAATATTGTTTATTATTATTTTTATAACCTTTTCTTGCTACGAATTTGCTGTATTATTTTTTTTTGGTATGAATTTTCTACATCATTATTACCATTTTATTTTTTTTGCTATGATTTTTCAGTATTATTATCACAACACACACACACACACACACACACACACACACACACACACACGCACCACACACACACACACGCCATATTAAACCTTACGAACTCTTTTTAAGTCGTCGGATTTCTCCGTATAAAATTGTGGACAGTATGCTTTATTTGTTTTGGAATGATGGAATGGTAGATTACCTGTCCGTGAGTTGTGTAGAGGAGGCGGTAGAAAGAGGGTGGGATTATATTCAATAAACGCCATAGCCCTATTTGAAGGGCGATATTAAAGTCAGAAATCTATGATGATAAAGAAAACAAAACAAAACAAAAAAAAAATCCAGCGTGCTGACATCTTACCATAAATCAGTGTTGTTAAGACAAAGTTCTTCAGATTCTATTTTAAAATGCGGACGACGTTAAAAACAAACAAAAACAAATAAACAAACAAACAAGCAAATAACAACACAGACAGACAGACACACACACACACACACCACACACACACACTACACACGCACGCACGCGCGCGCGCGCGCGCTCACACACACACATATACACATACATACATAAACATACACACACATGCACGCACGCATGCACGCGCGCGCGCGCGCGCGCACGCCCACACCCACAACACACACACACACACACAACACACACACACAAGAAAACAGAAGAAACGAAAAGAAGAAGAGCGGGGGGAGGAAGAGGGAGGTGGTTTTGCAGGCCAAAGGCTCCTTGAGACATAAACAATCAACTAACCCCCCCCCCCCTCCCCCCACTCCCCCTCCCCCTCCCTGCTCCTCGCTACGATGTTGACAGTGACCGACGACGCCGATTCGGACAGCACGTGCCTCAATCACCGGAGCAATCGGGGAAGGCAAAAAAGCCCCTGCGCGCGTCAGCGGAATCTATCAGTGTGATGTGCCAATTGGGATCGCTTGGT
>JADBJO010009282.1:31069-36069 GCA_016801955.1 Conus betulinus
GATTTGTTTGTGTCTGCCTGAAGAAGACCTAAGAGGTCGAAACGCGTCGTGTTTTGTTTTGTGATTCGTTTGTCCACGTTTCTCTCGGCGGTTCGCTAACATTTATTTAAGATCGGTCTGTCTGTCAAGACCGCTATGTGCCCAGATCGGGGGCCTCTTATCATCAATTTCTTGCTCTCTGCGACGAAGGCGCACCAGCTGACATGGCGGAGGAAGATGGACGCGGGAACAAGGCCAGTTGGTGCCGGAACCATGCCAGACACGGGGGGGGATTAGGACTGTTCCTTAGAGGCCAAGGATACTGGGATAGGAGGAGAGGAGGAGGAGGGGATGGTGGTGGTGGTGGGGTGGAGGCATGCTGTAGAAACTTCAGGTCAGTGTAACCCTCGGGTCTGTATTTTCTCCGGTCTGTGCTTTTGAATTCGGATTTTCCGCTCCAGTCGTACGTTCCAGGTGTGCGTCTCTCCAGATCTTTGTCTCACCTTCTTCCACCCGTCACCTTTCTCAACACGCTAGATCGATATTTTCTCCCCCCAAGTCTGAGCCGACCTCCTCCCCCCCCCCCCCCCCCCCCCCCCCCTTCCCTCTTCCGTTCCCTACCTCGCCAATCCTCAACGCTTTTCCTCAAGGATCCCTGTTTAGATTCATGTATGTTCGCTTTTTTTTTTGTTCTTCTGTAGGTCGCACGTGAAGCTTAAATCTAGATCAACATGAATCGAGGGGAGGAAAGGGGAGAGAAAGGGGATGGGGCGGTGAGGGTTCGGGGCGTGGACTTGAGGGAGCGTAGACGAGTAGTGGATGGACATTGGCCTTGGGGAGGAAACGACGACGACCACGACGACGACGAAGAAGAAAAAAGAAAGGAGGAGGAGGAGGAGGAGGGAGGAGGAAGAAGAAGAAGAGAGAAGAAGAAGAAGAAGAAGAAAGGAAGAGAAGAGAAAGGAAGAGAAGAAGAAGAAGAAGAAGAAGAAGAAGAAGAAGAAGAAGAAGAAGAAGAGAAGAAGAAGAAGAAGAAGAAGCATCAGCAGCAGCAGAAGAAGTAGAAGAAGAAAGGGGGGAAAAAAAAGGAGAAGGCAAAGAAGAAGAACGTGAGGATGAGGAGGAGGAGTAGGAGGAGGAGGAGGAGGAGGAGGAGGAGGAGATGGGTAGACGTACAACGACAGCAGGGAGGGGACGGACCACAAGCATGTTTGTCGCCAGCTCACGAGAGAACCCCGCAGAGAGTCCGCCACAGAGGACAGAGGAAGAAACGTTGGTTGCGTCTGCTCGACAACCCTGCCCGGAATGTTCAGAGTGGCGAGTGTGAAGGCGAGACACAAATAAGGCATTGGGACTATTTTGTACCCGCGCGCGCACGTGTGTGTGTGTGTGTGTGCGCGTTTGAACCTGGCGAAAGAAGAGGGAGGAGGGGGTAGAAGCACGTAGACCCGAGAATTCCTAAACCTGCTCCGGCTGGTGATTGTCAAGATTGATATCGTTCAGTGTTGCCCAATATGCTGCGTGCGTGCCATCTCCCATGTTTCTTCTGCCTTCCAAATGGGGGGGGGGGGGGGGGGGGGGGGGGGGGGGTGTGTGTGAGAAGGCACAGAAGCGACGGGATGGGGTAGGGGTGGGGGTTGGGTAGGGGTTGGGGTTGGGGGATGGATTGTTTCGTTATTGTCAATACTTCAGGAACTATTCTCCGTGGTCTTTGTTAGCGGAAGGATTTGGGCAGTCCACGGTGCCAGACCCTCGCTCTGCAGGGAGTTGTCGCAAACGGGGCGGTTTCTGGGAAGGCTGAGGAAGGAATGGCTTATTCCAGCCTCCTCCCCCCCCCCCCCCCCCCCACACACACACACACCAACATCGACATCATTTGTTAAGGAAGTGACGTGTTGTTGTTGTCTCTGAGCGATGCGCGGTGCTCTGGGAGGAGGAGGAAAGGGGGGGTGGGGGTCGGGGTGGGGTGGGGGATTGTGAAAGGGGATTGATGGATGGTAGGGTATGGGAGGGGCAGCTAGCCGCAAGTCTTTCTTCTCAGTGTCTTGTCTGTCCGTGTGTGTGTGTGTGTGTGTGTGTGTGTGTGTGTGTGTGTGTGTGTGTGCACGCGCGCGCGCGTGTGCGTGTATTTCTGACTTTTGTCTGTTAGAGTCTTTGTTTGATAGACATTTTCAGTACAGAATAGGAATGGAATGGTATGCTTTTGACAGAAAGTTTTTCTTCAGAGTAGGAATGGCACGCCTTTAACAGAAAGTTTCTCTTCATGGCACGCCTTTAACAGAAAGTTTCTCTTCAGAGTAGGAACGGCACGCCTTTAACAGAAAGTGTTTCTCCCCAGAGTAAGAATGGCACGCTTTTAACAGAGAGTTTGTCGTCAGAGTGAGAATGGCACTCCTTCAACAGAAAGTCTCTCTCCAGAGAAGGCATGGCATGCCTTTAACAGAAAGTCTCTCTCCAGAGAAGGAATGGCACGCCTTTAACAGAAAGTCTCTCTCCAGAGAAGGAATGGCGCGCCTTTAACAGAAAGTTTCTCTCCAGAGAAAGAATGGCACGCCTTTAACAGAAAGTTTTTCTCCAGAGTAGGAATGGCACGCCTTTCACAGAGTCCGTCTCCAGAGTAAGTATGGCACGCCTTTAACAGAAAGTTTCTCTCCAGAGTAGGAATGGCACGCCTTTAACAGAAAGTCTCTCTCCAGAGTAGGAATGGCACGCCTTCAACAGAAAGTCTCTCTTCGGAGTAGGAATGGCACGCCTTTAACAGAAAGTCTCTCTCCAGAGTGAGAATTGCACGCCTTTAACAGAAAGTCTCTCTCTAGAGAAGGAATGGCACGCCTTTAACAGAAAGTGTCTCTCCAGAATAAGAATGGCACGCCTTTTAACAGAAAGTGTCTCTCCAGAGAAGGAATGGCACGCCTTTAACAGAAGGTTTCTCTCCAGAGTAGGTATGGCACGCCTTTAACAGAAAGTCTCTCTCCAGAGAAGGAATGGCACGCCTTTTAACAAAGTTTTTTTCTCCAGAATAAGAATGGCACGCCTTCAACAGAAAGTCTCTCCAGATAAGGAATGGCACGCCTTTAACAGAAAGTCTCTCTCCAAAGAAGGAATGGCACGCCTTAACAGAAAGTTTCTCTCTAGAATAAGAATGGCGCGCCTTCAACAGAAAGTTTCTCTGTAGAATAAGAATGACACGCCTTTAACAAAGTTTTTCTCCAGAGTAGGAATGGCACGCCTTTAACAGAAAGTTTTTCTCCAGAGTAAGCATGGCACACCTTTAACAGAGAGTCTCTTTCCAGAGTAGGAATAGCACGCCTTAACAGAGAGTTTCTGTCCAGAGTACGAATGGCACACTTTTAACAGAGAATCTCTCTCCAGTGTAAAAATGGCACACCTTTTAGCAGAGAGTTTCTCTTTAGTGTAAGAATGGCACACACACACACACACACACACACACACACACACACACACACACACACACACACACACACACACTGACACACTGACACAGACACGGACACACTCTTACACAGACAGACAGACAGACACACACACACATATACAGACACAGGCAGACAGACAAGACACGCACACACACACACGCATACGCATACACTCACACTCACGCGCACACACATACGCCCACGCACGCGAGCACACACACACACACACACACACACACACACACACACACACACTCACTCGAAGGGACAATCACGCCTGGCGCACGCGTGCGTGCGTGCGTGCGTGCGTTCGGAATCCCACAAACGTATTCCCGAGGCTTTGAAAATGTTAAAACAAGTTCTCGTTCACGGAAGGAAGCCAAACTTTTATACGAGCAAATTTGAACACTGGAATCCTTCGTCAGAGCGAACATTGAATGCTCAACGACCACGTTTTCCCCCTCCCACACCCCCCCCCCCCCCCCCCCCCCCTGCCCGCAGTTTTTACGGTATTGATTTTTGTGAAATCTTGTGAAATGTGATTTTGCCACCCATTAAACTGCTCTTTAGAAAGTGTAGAGTTGTTTAGAAAAGGATTTCCGATAGTGAGAATACGAAGATGTGACGGAATCTGGGCGAGTGTGTGGATGGGTGGGTGAGTGGGGGAGTGTGTGGGTGTGGGGGGTGGGTGGGGATGGGGGGGGGGGTGGGGGTTTGGGGGGGGGGGGGGGGGGGTGGCTGCAAGCAGCTGGATCTGTGGGAAAAGTGGGTGTTTTGGAAAACAGACTCCACTCGATCGTCGGGTTTGACAAATCGTGAATCCATTTACTTAAAAGCAGGTACAATCTTGCGAGCGCACGCGCTTGCACGCACACGCACGCACGCACACACACACACACACACACACACACACACACACACACACACACACACACACACACACACGTACGCACGCATACACACATCTGTATATGACATAATATTTATAAATGTAGATCTGAAGTCACAGATGAAAAAACAAAAACGATGTTTTGAAACAGTCATCTCTGATTCAGCCCCTCCCCCCCCCCCCCCCCCCCCCCCCCCCCACAGCCCACCTGTTGAAATTCCTAAATTTCCCATTCAAACCGGGTCAGTGTCGCCCTTTAAGGTCTGGCGCCAGCGCCAAGAACGACAGTTCTCTCTAGACATGCATCGCCATGATTTCCCTCCCCCCTCCCCCCTCCCCCCCCCTCCCCTTGTGTGCACAGTCAGCAACAGCCTCTGATGCAACGAAAATGACCTCTCTCTCTCTCTCTCTCTCTCTCTCTCTCTCTCAGAAAACAAGAGGACCGTTGGTGTGTGGGACGGGTAGGTGTTTGTGTGTAAGAGAGAGAGAGAGAGAGGGGTGTCAGGGGGTAGGCTGCTGGTGGTGATGTGATGTGGTGAGGGGGGGGGGTGGGTGGGGGGGAGGAGCACTTGGCACTTTTGGGGATGGTGACAAGTTCGAAAATTCCATGCGCGTGCAGGGCAGAGGGGGATTTGGGCAGTTGAGCACGTGCACGGACTGCGCCCCTGCCTTCGCATGACCAGTGGTTCTTTGTT
>JADBJO010009282.1:51069-56069 GCA_016801955.1 Conus betulinus
AGGACCTTTCCCTCGCCCCCCCCCCCCCGTCTCCTCCCCTTCCCCCCTCTCTGTGACTGGCCCCTCTCCCTCCGTCTCTCTGCCCCCCCCTATCTCCCTTCCCTCCCCTCCCTGTCCCCCTCCCTCCCTCTGTCTCTCCCCCCCCCCCCCCCGCACCCTTTTTCTTCTGCCCTATCTACTCTACCCTTCTCTCTGTCTGTCTGTCTGTCTGTGTCTCTGTTTGCTCCCATCCCGCCCATGTCTCTGTCTGTCTTTCTCTCTGTCTGTCTGTCTGTCTCTGTCTATCTCTATCTCCATCTCTGTCTCGCCACATTTTTCCTTTCATCCTCTCTTTTAGATCTTTTTAAAAGAAGAAGGGAGAAGAGGAGGAGGCCGGACGAGGCTGAAGGTTAGACGAGGTCTCTGTGAAGCTCTTCACACGCTCGGTGACTGTACCATCCTGCTTCTCTTCACTAACGGGTGGAGTGGGTCGAACTTTATCGGCACACTTCTGATAAAGCCAGCCGGGAAAGTTGGACAAGACTTCGAGGCCTCCCTTTTCTCTCTCTCCCCCCCCCCCTCCCGCCCCACCACCCTCCTTCCAAGTGTTGGAAGCTGATGACGGAACGCCGACAGTGCGGGTCTCCGAGGATCGCTTCTTCCAAGGAGCTCCTCAACCCCCCCCCCCCCCCTTTCTCCTTTCACAAAATTGAGGGAGTGGCTATGTCCTGGCGCTTCCCTTCCCATCGTCGCAGCTGCCTCCTTGTTCTTGCTCTTGTTGTTCTTGTTATTGTTTTTGTTCCTCGTGTTCTTGTTCTTCTTTTTCTTGTTCTTCTTCTTGTTCTCCTCCTCCTCTTCTTCCATCATCATCATCATCATCATCATCATCATCGTCGTCGTCGTCGTTATCGTCAAGCTCCTTTTCCTCCTGATTTGCCCACCATTTTCCTTCTATTGTGTCTTTTACCTCCTCCTCCTCCTACTCTTCCTTTTCGTTCCTCATTCTCTTGTTGGTGGGTCTTTTTCTCCTTGTCTTCTCCCCCCCCTCTTCTTCTTCTTCTTCTTCTTCTTCTTCTTCTCATTCTTCTTCTTCTTCTTCTTCTTCTTCTTCTTCTTCACTGTAGAGATATTTTTCTCTTTCTTTCACTGTACAGATATTTATGCATTTTTTTGGTCGCTGCTGGAACTTTTGTAATCGATTTCCGAAGTGATCAATTGATTTCCGGCACCAACTCACTGAACCTCGCTCCTGACGAACAGCGATGGCGTTAATGACGGAGCCAGCGTGAAAGGGCGTTCCGAGAGAGAGAGAGAGTGAGAGAGAGAGAGAGAGAGAGAGAGAGGGAGGGAGGAAGGGAGAGGGATGGAGAGAGGGCGGGAGAGGGAGGGAGGGAAGGAGAAAGAGGCAGGGGGAGACATAGAGGGAGAGGGAGGGAAGGAAGGGGAGGGGGAGAGATAGGGAGAGAGACGTTGGTGGGAGGGGGGCAGAGAGAGAGAGAGAGAGAGAGAGAGAGAGAGAGAGAGAATACTCACCTAACAATATCATGAGTGCAAAACTCTGCTTCGGGTTGACAGTTTTATCTACGCTTGTCTCTCTCTGGCGCTTTAAAGCCGTATCTGTCTGTCTGTCCACTTGTCTGTTCATGTTCCCGCATCTCTGTCTGTGTGTGTTCAAGAGGTCTGTTGTTTGCTGCAGGAGGACCTTTCCCTCTCCCCTCCCCCTCCTCCTCCTCCTCCCCCCTCTCTGTGACTGGCCCCCTCTCCCTCCGTCTCTATCCTCTCTCTTCTTTCCCTCCCCTCCCTGTCCCCCTCCCTCCCCCTCTCTCGCCCCCTTTCCCTCCCTCCTCGCCCCTTTCTCTTCTGTCTCATCTACTCTACCCTCTCTCTGTCTGTCTGTCTTCCTGCCCCCTTTCCCACCCACGTCTCTGTCTGTCTGTCTCTCTGTGTGTTTCTCTCTCAGTCTCTGCGTCTCTCTCTCCCTCTCTGTCTCGCCACGTCTTTCCTTTCATCCCATCTTTGTGATCTTTTTTTTAGAAGAAAGGAGGAGGAGAAGAGGAGGAGGCCGGACGAGGCTCAAGGTTAGACGAGGTCTCTGTGAAGCTCTTCACTCGCTCGGTGACTGCACCATCCTGCTTCTCTTCACTAACGGGTGGAGTGGGTCGAACTTTATCGGCACCACTTCGGATAAAGCCAGCCGGGAAAGTTAGACAAAACTTCGAGGCCTCCTCCCTTTTTCTCTCTCTCCAGCACAGCCCTGTCATGTAGTCTCAGACCAAAACGGGATACCAGTAGCATCATCTTAATCATCCTCATTCTCATCGATCAGCATGAAAAAAAAAATGTCTTAAAATCTGTGGCCCTTCATGCCCTGCTCTCATGGTGACCTCAATTTTGATGTCCTCTCCACGTCTGTGCCTTGGTTTGGTTCCGTCGGGGTCACCGGTATCGGCGAGTCCATGGGGGCTGTCGTTGGACGGATGTGGTGGCGCCCTCTGGAGGGAGAGCTCACTCACGATGGCTCCGCGACTAAGCAATTATTGTCGTCAGTAGGGGGCTTAGTAGGTGCGTATGTTAGATCAGAACAGGCGCCACTGAACACCACCGAAGTGACTCGGCAGCAGTGCAGTGTCTCTTCCGGTGGGTTGCCTCTTGACGACTTGACATTGACTGCTCCCTGTGGATTGCCGGTGCCGGGGCTGGGGCGGGCCCGACCGAGTTGTGGCTGTGGACGGGGTGTCGGAATGAGCGGCGTGGGTGCACTGCCTCTGAGGTGGCGCAGAGGTTGGGACACACACACACAAAAAAAAACAAATAAACAAAAACAAAAAAAAAAAACCCCCTCCTCAACTCCACCCCCCCCCCCCACCCCCTTCTCCTCTCACCAAATTCAGGGAGTGGTTTCGTCCTGGCGTTTCCCTTCCCATCGTTGTAGCTGTCTCCTTGTTCTTGTTTTTTTTCTCTCTTCTTTTTTGTTCTTGTTCTTTTTTCTTCTTGTTCTTCTTGTTCTCCTCTCCTTTACCATTATCATCATCATCATCATCATCGTCGTCGTCGTCGTCGTCGTCGGCGTCATCGTCATTATCGTCGAGCTCCTCTTCCTCCTAATTTGCCCCCCTTTCCCTCTATATATGCCTCTTACCTCCTTCTACTCTTCTTATTCATTCCTCATTCTCTTATTGATATTTTTGTTGTTATGGGTCTTTTTCTCCTTCTTCTTTCACTGTACAGATATTTTTCTTTTACTTTCACTGTACAGGTATTTATGGCATCTTTTGTAATCGATTTCCGAAGTGATCAATTTATTCCGGCTCCAACGATTGGTTGTGAGGGCACACAGGTGGTGTTGCTGCTGGCAAAAGAAGAAGAAGGGTGCTCTGTGAGTTGTGTCGCTCTCTTGGAACCCGTTCGGCTACTGTGGGGGAGGGGGTTGGGGGGAGGGGGGAGGGGCGGTTTTTTGCTGTCACGGTTGTTGTAGTTTGGTTAGTGTTGGTATCATCATCTCCTGAAACCACTTCCCAGGCATGCCTCCCACGCCGTTCATTCCCAGCCCCCCCCCCCCCCCCACGCCCCCACCCCACACACAGCAGCCACGCCCCAGTCTCACAGCCTGACGAAACGTGAGCAAAGGTAGCCTACATTCCACAGGGAACATAGAAACAGGCGTCGGAAGTCTCTCTCTGCCGGAGTGGACAGCGCGCCGCTGCTCCTGAGTCACTCGAGAGTGTTCGATAACGCCCGTTGTGTCTGAAAACAACGGTCCGCTCACTGAACCTCGCTCCTGACGAACAACGATACGATGGCGTTAATGACGGGGCCAGCGTGAAAAGGGCGTCCCCAGAGAGAGAGAGAGAGAGAGAGAGAGAGAGAGAGAGAGAGAGAGACCAAACCCCGTCCGTCCAACGAGTCTTCGTGAATTTGCCGATTTCGAGGCCTTGGACATGGACTTAGCACGGGCATGGATATGAACATGAAATGGGAATTGAGGTCAGCTTGAGAGCAGGACCTTGGGGCAGCAGAAACTGAAAATTCTTGAGGGAGGTGGGGGGGGGGGGGGGGTGGGGGGGGGGAGAAAAAACGCACTAAAACCTGAAATATGGGGGGAGTAGTCTGTGATGTTGCGCTTGAAAAGGAAGAAGTTCGTTTTATTTGATTGCTTTCCCCCCCCCCCCCCCCCTGCATCATAGCTCTGTTATTAATGAGGGCATGGAATAGCTCAGAGATAGAAAAGAGTGCCGGTCCCGTGATCCTGGCGATCTGCTGGAGTTGCGGGTTCGAATCTCCGCCCGGCTGTTTAGATACACGGGAGAGATTTAACTAATGGCGTTAACGTGTTGGTTCTGCCTCCATGTATTGAAAGAGCCTTCGCATGAGGCTGTAAACCGAGGTTCCGTGTGTGAACGCATGCATGACATCATGCAGACACGTGGAATCCCATCACCAGCTTCCGGAAGAGAAGGCCAGTTCCGGCGTTGGTATGGGCGGATGACGCGTATACAAGTGGTACGGATCCTCCATGGAGACAACAGGAAAGCGTGCCTGAAACGTTGAGTAGCCAGTATTTGAGTGAACAAAACGGGAAAACGACCGAGTGTTGCACCAGCGAGCATCTAGCTCTTCATTGGGCTCTACCCTGGTAGGCAGCCCGCTGTGTAACGAAAGCGTGGGTTGTGCTGCGCTTAGAGCTTGGTCTCTAACCGAGGAAAGGCGCGATGCAAAGACTGTCATAATGATAATAATAATGATAATAGTAATGATGATGATGATGATGTTGATGATAATGCTGCTGCTGCTGCTGCTGCTGATAATGATGCTGATGCTGATGCTGATGATGATAGTAATAATGACAATAATAATGATTATGATGATGTTGATGCTGCTGCTGCTGATGATGATAAAAGATGATAACAGTGATAGTGATAATAAAGATAATAATGATAATGAGACGTTCTACAATGCTGTCTTCTGGGGACGAGTGTGGTGGGTTAGCAGACAGACCCCACACCGGCTTTTATCTGTCCCTT
>JADBJO010009282.1:76069-85471 GCA_016801955.1 Conus betulinus
GCTGGCGTGTTATCATGAAGCATTGAAAATTAGGCAGATGAGGATAGTGAAGTTTAAGATAATACATTATAAGAGATATCTGAATGAATATTATCATTCATCGCATGTGTGGAAGAGATCAGTAAAATACAATGACATCATTTAATTGAGTGGATGGTCGAGTCAGTTTTTTTTTCCCCAAGAGAGAGATTTTTTTTTTACAATTTCATCATTTGAAGAGATCGGTAAAATACAATGTCATCATTTGATTGAGTGGATGTCGAGTCAGTCTTAAGTGTGTGTGTGTGTGTGTGTGTGTGTGTGTGTGTGTTTGTTTGTGTGTGTTTTTTTTTTAACTTTACTGCATTACTCCTGTGCGTGAGGTGAGGACATAACGAAATGTTACGATTTATTTGTTTTTGTTAACTTTGGATTTGATACACACTAGGAATGAAAGTGTACTATTGTTTGTTTGCAGGAAAGGAAGAGGGAAATGTTTTTTGTTCTGTTACCTCTCCCTGTCAAAAGACCTCATTGGTAATGACAATAAAAATATCAAAGTGTCAAAGTCCCCACCTCCATTGAGCCCACCTCTACCCCCCCCCCTCATGTCGCTCGCTACTGCCTTTCCATTCTCTTTCCACAATATAAACTTGGTCTCTGACGGTTTTCGTTTTGTTTGCACCCCCCAACCCCCTCACCTCACCTCCCTACCCCCCACCCCACCCCCTATCCCCCTCTCCCTTCACTTGACCACCTTTCCCTCGCTCGTTCATCTTGCCTCTCTTCTTCCTCTTTCAGATCTGCCTGGGGGGGGGTGGTAGTGGAACGAGAGAGAGAGAGAGAGAGAGAGAGAGAGGAGAGAGAGAGAGTGTGTGTGTGTGTGACAGACAGACAGACAGACAGACAGACAGACGCATACTGAGAAGAAAGGAGATACTGAAATAGACGGGGGGAGAAGGAGGAAAAAAAGAAAAAAAAAAAAAAAAAAAAAACCCGCTAAGAGATACCAGAAAGAATTAAGACGAACAACAACTAAACACAAATAAAATGGCAAATGGAAAACAAAAGAAAGGGAATATCCTTTTTGAAAAAGGGGATAAAGAAAGGATAAACGAAAGAAGACAGAAGAGAGAGAGAGAACAGTCCCTGCCAAAAAGGCCAACCCGATCTCTCCCTCACAAGTTGACAAAAGGCGCTTTTCCCTGAGAGAGAGAGAGGAGAGAGAGATGAGAGGAAGAGATGAGGAGGAGAGAGGGCGAGAGAGGAGAGGGGAGAGAGAGAGAGAGAGAGAGAAGAACTGAATGAGACAATTTAATGAATAGGCCATAGACCCATGTCATTGGGAGTGGTTAGAGGAGAGAGAGAGAGAGAGAGAGAGAGAGAGAGAGAGAGGAGAGAGAGAGAGAGAACACTGAACAATTTAATGAATAGGCCATAGGACCCATGTCATTTTGGGAGTGGTTAAGAGAGAGAGAGAGAGAGAGAGAGAGAGAGAGAGAGACAGACAGACAGACAGACAGACAGGACAGACAGACAGACAGAGAGACAGACAGACAGAGAACAGAGACGGTTTGACGCTTTGCGATTTATCGCCTTCAAACCATTAGATTAAGGGAAGGGGGAGTACACATAACGGACCTGACACGTTGCATCATTGAAGTTATAATAAGCAGAACAGATAATGAATCAACGAACAAAGCTATCGGGACGTAATGATTGACGTATCGCTCACATTGTTCAGAAGGTACATGTAACGTTAATCCACACGGGAACGATCTAATCCCGGTTAGTAGTGGACTTCCTTGTAGAACATCCTTTCCTACGCTACCGTTCCCACCCACTTAGCTCCAAAACATAGTTCCTGTTCCCGTCTCTTACCTCACATACGCATAAACACAAACAGTAAACACGAACTGACACGAGGGAGGGAGGGAGGGAGGAGGAGGAAGGAAGGAAGGAAGGAAGGAAGGAAGGAAGGAAGGAAGGAAGGAAGGAGAGAAGGAAGGAAGGAAGGAAGGAAGGAAGGAAGGAGGAAGGAAGAAGAGAGAGAGAGAGAGAGAGAGAGAGAGAGAGAGAGAGAGAGAGAGAGAGACTGATTGACTAACAGTCACTGCTTTAAAAAAGAAACAAACCTACTCTCCTTTTAACTGACGACAGTCCAGGGTCATACACAGCGAGAGCAGTCAGGTACGTTTCACACGGATCAGACCGACTTCAGTGGCGTTGTGGTAATGGTAATGGTAATGGTAATGGTAATGATAAGGTTTGCTTTATAGCCCAGCCGACCGCAAAGGGCCACATCAGGGCTGTCACCACGTTGAAGTCGGCTCACAGGCCAACTGGTGTTGTGGTGCCGTGGTGACTGACGACTCATCATGCGCGCGTGTTCCGACAGAAAGATGACCGCTTCTTTCTACTAGCCTTGATGGACAAAATGCGCTCAGTGCTTTCTTTCCCCTACCTCCCCCCCCCCCCCGTTCTCCTTCCCTCTTCTGCCCCTCTTCTGCCCCCTCTCCCTCCCGTTTCCTTGTCCCCACCTCCTCCATCCTCGTCCCCAGTTCTTGTCTTTTACTTCTTCAGTCTCTCGTTCTTTCGTCCCTCTTTCTGTCTGTTAGTTTGTCTCTGTCTCTTTAGTATGTTGTTAGTTTGTCTGTCTCTTCTGTGTCTGTTAGTTGTTGTCTGTCTCTTTTGTATTTGTTAGTTTGTCTGTCTCTGTCTTTCTGTGTTTTTCTGTTAGTTGTCTGTCTCTTTCTGTGTCTGTTAGTTTGTCTGTCTGTCTCTCCTTTGTGTCTGTTAGTTTGTCTGTCTGTCTCTTTTGTGTGTTAGTTGTCTGTCTGTCTTTCTGTGTCTGTTAGTTTGTCTGTCTGTCTCTGTCTGTGTCTGTTAGTTTGTCTCTCTTCTCTCTCTGTTGTTGTTAGTTTGTCTGTCTCTCTTCTGTGTCTGTTGTTTGTCTGTCTGTCTCTTTCTGTGCCTGTTAGTTTGTCTGTCTCTTCTCTCTTTCTGGGTCTGTTGTTTGTCTCTTTCTGTGTCTGTTAGTTTGTCTGTCTCTCTCTTTCTGTGTCTGTTAGTTTGTCTGTCTGTCTCTTTTGTGTCTGTTAGTTTGTCTGTCTCTGTCTGTCTCTTTCTGTGTCTGTTTGTCTTTGTCTGTCTCTTTTGTGTCTGTTAGTTTGTCTGTCTGTCTCTTTCTGTGTCTGTTCTGTCTGTCTGTTTGTCTGTGTCTGTTAGTTTGTCTGTCTGTCTGTCTGTTTCTGTCTGTTAGTCTCTTTTTTGTCTGTAGTTTGTCTGTCTTTCTGTCTGTCTGTTAGTTTGTTTCTTTTGTGTCTGTTAGTTTGTCTGTCTGTCGTTTTGTGTCTGTTAGTTTGTCTGTCTGTCTCTCTTTCTGTGTCTGTTAGTTTGTCTGTCTGTCTCTTTCTGTGTCTGTTAGTATGTCTGTCTGTCTGCCTCTTTTGTGTCTCTCGCTGTCTCTCGTTTTTTTTTTTCTTTTTCTTTTCTTCGTCCGTGGCTTCTGTCATTTCTCTTCCTTCTCAGTTTCTTCCCTTCACCGTATCTTCATCCTCTTCTTCTTCCTTCCGTCTCTTTCTGTCTGTGTCCGTGTCTCTCTCTCTCTCTGTCTGTCTCTCTCTCTCTCTCTTTCTCCTTCTCTCTCTGTCCCTTCTCTCTCTGTTTTCTCTCCTCTCTCCTCTCTCTCTCTCTCTCTCTCTTCTCTCTGTCTTCTGTCTGTCTGTCTGTCCTTGGCAGGCTTGAAGATTAAAAGACAAATTCGGTATCTTCTCTCCTCTTCTTCTGTCTCTGTCTCTTTTCCCTCTTTTCCTCTTTGTCTACCTGAGTGTCTGTCTGTCTATGTGTCTGTCTCTGTGTCAGCGTCCGATGTGGTGGGCCAGCAGGCACTGCCGTCTGTCTCTGTCTTGCTTTGGCTTTCCGCACAGCAGCTCACATAGGAAGCAGGAGCCAAACATGGGAGACGAATGCCCCCCCCCCCCCCCCCCGTCCCCCTCCTTCACTTGAGAATGCGAAGGAGAGAAATTCAGTTATTCAGACACCATATGTGGCTGGCTACCCTCCTCTCTCTCTCTTGTTGTGTGTGTGTGTGTGTGTGTGTGTGTGTGTGTGTGTGTGTGTGTGTGGTGTAATGTAGACGTGTGTGTGTGTGTGTGTGTGTGTGTGTGTGTGTGTGTGTGTGTAATGTAGACTTGTGTGTGTGTGTATGTGTGTGTGTGTGTGTGTGTGTGTGTGTGTAGACTTTGTGTGTGTGTGTGTGTGTGTGTGTGTGTGTGTGTGTGTGTGTGTAATGTATAGACTTTTATTTGTGTGTGTGTGTGTGTGTGTGTGTAATGTAGACTTTTGATTTGTAGCGGCGTTGTTTGCTGAAACGTTAAGAGGTCTGCTGTATTGTGTGTACAATATATGGTGCGGTGACATTTTGAGAGAGAGAGAGAGAGAGAGAGAGAGAGAGAGAGAAGAGAGAGAGGAGAGAGAGGAGGAGAGAGAAGGGGGACAGTCGATATCGGAGGGAAGGAGCGCGAGGTCGTGTTGTTGCTTGAAGTATTGACTGGTCTGTGGACCCGTTTGTTTTAAATCTCTGTTATCTGTTTATCTATTAAAAAAAAGTTATTGCGAGGGGCATTACATTCTCCTTGACTGGATTCCGTCTTTGGAAAGGATCGGTTAAGTGTCTGTAGACTTGATTTGTTTGTTTTATCTGCCCTGGTTTCGATGTCTGTCTGGGAGGAAACTGGGCGCACTTTGTCCCGCACTGTGGTATCAAGTGGCTGTCGGGGTGGGGGGTGGGGGGGGGTGGGGTTTAAATGTCTGAAGCGTCTCACTGTGTTTTGTTGTTAGTTTGTTTGGTTTGTTGTTGCTTGTTGATGTTGTCGTTTTGTTGTTTGTTGTTTGTTTTTTTTGTCTTGTCATCGAGACAATTTTCTTGTTGAATCCATTTGGAGACGTCGCGGTTTTTTTTTTTTTTTTTTTTGGATTAGTTTTTGTTTTTGTTTTCTTTTGTTTTCATTCTCTTTCATTTCATTTTATTTTTTTCGTTTTTTAAAAAAAAAATTGAGTATGGAAACTAGACAGAGGGGTAACTCACAATGCTATCGTGCTAACACCCGCTAGACGTCTAGAAAATGGGATATAGGAGGGGAGGTTTGTCTGATTGATGCACACAAGGGAAAGAAAGAAATGATTCGGGGGTGGGGGGGTGGGGGGGGGGTAATGATAGGGACGGAGACTTTCTTTTAGGGGAGGGGAGGGGGAGAAACGGTCTTTATATTACGTGGGATGTTCTACTGTATTGTATGCACATCTTTTGTTGTCGATGGAAAGATAGATTTCATAGATAGATAGATAATCAGAAATACATACTATAGATAGACAGATGGATAGATAGATAGATAGATAGAGAGATAGAGAGAGAAGAGAGAGAGAGAGAGAGAGAGAGAGAGAGAGAGAGAGACAGACAGACAGACAGACAGACTTGCGTAATAACATGTTTTACATTGCGTTCGTCGGTGTCTCGCTGGCTTGAGAGTGTGTGTCGGAGCCAAAACAGGTCTCGAGTGAATAATGCCCGTGCGTCCGTGTACAGCGTGTCCGTCTGTCTGTCCGTCCGTCTGTCGTCTGTCTGTCTATCTGTCTGTCTGTCTGTCCGTCCATGCGAAAGGCGCGTTTCAGCAGAACGTGATGAGTTCGTTACGTGTGTGGACTGGACAAGTCTGAGGACGCTTCGACGGCGGCTTGGACGTTTTCCATCATCACGGTGACTCTGAAGTCTTTTTCGGGGGGTGGGTGCGTGGGAGGGTGGGTGCGGTTGGGGGTGGGGGGTGGGTGGTGGAGATGGTTGACTTTCAGTTCAGTTAATAGCTGCTCCCTTGAAAGGTATCGTTTAAGACAGACACAAGCACATGCGCGCGCGCACACACCCACGCGCGCACACACACACACCACACACAAACACACACACACTTTTCTCCCTCTCTCGAACACACACACTTACACACTCACACTCACACACACACGCACACGCACGCACTCGCGCACACACACACACACAACACACACACACACATACACACACACACACTCTCACTCACTCTCTCTCTCTCTCTCTCTCTCTCTCTGTCTGTCAGCCTCTCTCTTGTCTCTGTCGTCTCCGTCTGTCCCTGTCCTTCTTCTCCCCCCCCCCCCCCCCCCGTCTCCCTCCGCCCTCTCTCTCTGTGATGTGCGCGAGGAAGAAATGTCCCATCCCAGAAAGAGAGAGAGAGAGAGAGAGAGAGCGAGAGAGAGAGAGAGATTTCTCTCTCTCACAGTCTGTCTCGTGTCGTCTTTTTCTTCTCTCTCTTCTCTCTCTCTCTCTCTCTCTCTCTCCTCTCTCTCTCTCACTCTCTCTCTCTCTCTGTCTGTCTCTCTCAGAGTGGATGGCACCATCCCTTGCTGTGGAAACTCATGGATGCTTGTGCCAACGCAGTCCGCCGTTTTTAATCCGATCAGAACCCCTCACGCTTTGGAGCCCTCCCATGAGGTTGATTGCAGATGGTTTTATAATGTTCAGGAAAGAACCGCGAGCTTGTCTGCGGCTTTCACGGTTGGAAAACGTGATGGTGTATATAGTGGGAACCGAATCAGTCGTGGCGAAACGTTACTTCCTTTTTTTTTTTTTTTTTTTTTTTTTTTAGTGTGAAAATTGATGATGGGAATCGGTCGTCGGTCTCCCCCCTCTCCCCCTCCCCCCCCCCCCCCCCCCCCCCCCCACCCCCTGAACCTCGATCACCTCCTCCTCCTCCCAATCCATGTCACTGCCTTTTTTCTGTTCTGTAAAGCAGTGTAAACTTGGTTTCTGTTATGTTTCATGTTTTGTTTCGTTTACAGTCCCCATCACCACCCTCCCCGCCTCCCACACACAGACACAGACACATACAGACACAGACACACACAGAGACAGCGACATAGACATAGACACAGACACACAGACACAGACAGACAGACAGACAGACACACACACACACACACACACACACACACACGGCCACACAACCACACACACACACACGCACACAAGATGGCGGACAGTGAGGAAAGTTTCGGTTAGGCTCTCCTAATAATTTCCGCAAAACTACCATCAACATGACCAGACTGACTCGATCAAAAAGTCTAGGCAGCCGCTCAACAACGACACCAAGGCAAGCAAAAGAAAACGGCGCTCAGAAAGGTGACAACAAAGAATGCCTCCTCAAAGTTGCCCTGAATCGATCAGCACAGAAAGCCGCTGAGTGTGAACGTCAAGGGGATGGAGGAGAAGAAACCAGCACGACAGAAGACACCCCGATATCTGTCGCAGTGAGTCTGGTAAAAGATATGAAAAACATGATCGAGTCTCTTACAAAACGAATAGCATCTCTCGAAAATACTGTACTCAGCAGAATGAGATGATTGCGAGCATGGTCAGATCTAACATTTCCGGAACAATGACAGACAGCCATACCAAACAGACAATCTGACCTCTCACACTCTTCAGTCGTATGCTGACGTTGTTGTAAATCATGCCCACCTGCTGCATCACACGCCAAGAAACCTTCACTATCAACGCCAGAGAGTAGGAGGGTGAAAACAAATCAAAAATCAAAAGAAAAGAAGAAAGCCGAGAACCCAGATAAAATGACGTCAGACTATCATGACGCAAAAGATCAGACAGAAAAAAACACAGCACTCAGTCAGTTCCAAACAAGAACAGAAACAAGACTTCCCGAACGTCGTAATTCTTCATGATTCTGTGTATAAGGGAGTGAATGGGAACACAGACTGGGCCTTTCTTATGGTTTTGAGGCCAAGACAAGCCGAGTATTCACATCAGAAGACCTTACTTTGGCGCTTCAGTCAATCTTTTACACTGACGAAAAACCACCAGATGCAGTAGTTATCCACTGTGGGGTAAACGACCTACAGAAAAAAGACCCAAGACATGTGTCAGCAAAGAGTTTACTTCCATTATCAAAGACTTTGCCACCAGCCATCCCAAAGTGAAGGTTGTGGTTAGTAAAGTTGCTCCAGTCAAAGATCCCAAACTGGAAATTAAGCGAGAGGTTTTCAATGCTCTAACAACCTCAGATCTGTTTGGAATCAAGAATGTGTCTTTTGTTTCTCATAACAACCTACCACCAACAACTGGGCACTCAGAGACAACCTCCATCCTACACCTAGAGGGTCAAGTGTTCTGGCAAGAAATGTTGGAAGGCACGTTCGAAAATTCTTCTGGGAGAAGCCGAGGAAGACAGTGAGATTGTCTAACCAGCGACAGGCCGGAAAATATCAACCTTACAGAGGACACCAGCCCCTCCCTGGATACAGAGACCCTTGTTTCACATGTTCGACGTATTGAATACACAGTGGTATTAAACCAAAGACAAAGAGACCTGTTGATTTAGTTTCTGCGGAAATCTCAGTCAAGATCACTGTTTATCCCATCTTGAGTGACTATAATTCGCATATTTCTTGTTTTTTCTTTGTCAAAGCACTTTATATAGATCTATAGTCTGTTGTCAACTTTTTGTGAAATTGTGCATTTTTGTTTTTTTTATATTATCTTATCACAACTATCTTTTGTTGTTGTTGTTGCTGGTATTGTTAGCTATTTCTTATTTATCTCATTGAGTTCATTCTTAATCGCAAGGCTGTTGAGACAACACAGCGTTAATCAGGAGGGAAAAAATGCCGAAGAAATGGAAAGGCAATCTAATATTCAAATAATGCACTGGAATTGTAGATCAATTTCCACAAATCTAGACAATCTTGTGCAGCATCTTTCATCAAATAAGTATCATGTTTTAGCTTTACAATCTCTAAATGTATTCACTAAGAAACTCCCAATCCTTAAGGGCTACTTTTATCTCCAATCTACCAATCTGAGGATGAAAAAGGAAAAATCAACACAGCTATTTATATCAGAGATGTTCTGGAGTACAGGCAAATTGTACCACCCTTTCCAACAGATACTAGAAACATTAATGCCTGTGCAGTCAGAGTAAAATTTAATGAATCGCTGATTTTGAATATAGTTTCTGTGTATCTGCCAACTGGTCCAGACGAACAGAACACGGAGTGGCTACGCTCGATTCAGGATCAGAAAGAGAAATGGTTGATAGTGGGTGATTTTAATGCTCATTCTCCCTTTTGGGACAAGGAATGCACTGTTGGCAGGTCTATCAATAACCGTTTCGTCGAAAATGTTATTGATTCTGCTTTATATCTACTCAATAATGGGAGTGTAACTAGAATTCCAGATATATCGAAACATAAGCCATCTGCCATCGATTTGTCACTTATATCACCAGCTATTGCATGCAACTGTGAATGGGATACTGTCAAGGATACATTGGGTAGTGACCATCTTCCCGTTGTTATCAGTTTAAATGACAAACCAGTAAGTCA
>JADBJO010009283.1:7500-12500 GCA_016801955.1 Conus betulinus
TTTCTCGCAAAAGTAAGTACAAATCACCACCCCAACCCCCCATTCCCCTTGTCTGCCATTCTGTACGTCTGTCCATCCGCCTGTAATCCTGTGTACTGTGAATACGGGCCCGTGAATACTAGGAACCTGCAACCTTGTATGATAGAAAATTATGTGAAAGCTTTACTTGCCATTTGGTTGCAGTGACATTCTTGATCTTAGGAGTCGAAGTCACCGGTGAAAATTTTCAAACATTGTGATTTTTTTTTTTCCTTATTTGTGAAGAAGTATATAAGCTTTTTTTTTTCTTATAAATAGTTTTATGAGGCCTTGATGCTCAAGATCATTTAAAGGTCAAGGGCATTTCAAGGTCAAAGCTATTTATGACAGCACGTGAGTCATTTGGACATTGCCCTTCTCATTAGAAAAAGATATAAAATTGCAGAACATGTATCGTAATATTGTAATGTATCGTACCAAAACGTTGATTTGAAGTTCACGTATCCTCATCAGTTTGGATTTTGGCAACTGTCTAAAAACAACAATACTGTTTATGTTCTAATATTTATAACACATTATTATGAAAATGTGCATAGGACACTTGGTAAATGTTTGTCCATTCTGGGCCTTGCCTCTATTAATATAATTTTTATGTTGAAGTTTGTGGCGCCGAGTGCAAGAGCTGCACCTGGCTGGAGCCTACCGGAGGAGCAGGAGGCTAAAAAAGCTCATCCGGAAAGTGATGGCAATCGGCTTTCTTCCTCGGGCCCATGTTCGTCGCAACTTTGCGGTGCTGCAAAACGACCCACAAACGAGGTAAATGAGTGATTATTTCTTATCACGTAGTACAAGGGTTCTTGCATTTGTTTAAGGTATGTATCAGTCCCAATGGCGCAGGATTACCGTCCATTGTTCATCCATTTTTCACATGGTCCTTTCTATACACTTATTCGTCCCCCTTACTTGGTCTTATACACGCCCTTTTACTTCAATATTACACAATGTTATGCAAACGTTCTCCAGAAATCTTTACAGATGCCACACAGGGGGTTGATTCATCCCTTCAAAAAACATTGTTTTTTTTTTTGTTACGGCAACCAATGATGGAATCTCACACAGCAGTGTGTGTAATCCAGCCTGTGTCAACTGGTAGTGCGCACGGGGGTCTTGGTGACCTCGTTACCGCGCGGGATAAAAAGTGCAAAGTTGCGTTAACTGTGCCTGTTTTGCATCAAGCTTGCTGGCGACACAAGATGTGTAAAATGAAAAATTCTTTTTTCCCGTGCAAGAGCAGTCTCTCAAGTGAGTTTTATGCCCCTTCTTTTGGCTGTTTAAGCGCGGGGTTGGTTACTGTCAGCCCTTTTCTCACCATGCCACCACGAAGAAAAACTTAGCACCTTTGACAAAACCAGGGCGATTGCGTGGATACAAGATGGCATTGCAAAGGCTGAAGTGCGCGCGACGACTTGGTGTGCATCATTCAGTTATTGTTAGACTGAATCAGCGTTTTTAGGGCGACCAACAGCGTTGAAGAGAGGCCACGGTCAGGTCGGCCTAGGCAGACTACTCCCAGAGAAGATCGTTTCATCGAGAGGCAGGCCCTATTGCAGCGGGATACCACTTCCACCAGCATCCAAAGGCAGCTTCGTATGGCAAATAACACCATCCTCAGCCGTCAAGCCATACGAAACCGTCTTCACCACTTCGGCCTCAGATCACGTCGCCCCCAGCTGTTCGACCACGACTGCTAGCAGCCCATAGGCTGGCTCGCCGAGCTTTCTGCCATCGTCATGTGAGATGGAACCAACAACAGTGGTCCCAGGTCCTCTTTTCAGATGAGTCGCGGTTTAGTCTTGAACACAATGACGGCCGAACTAGAGTTTGGAGGCGTGTTGGTGAACGTTACATTGATGCAGCTGTTCGCCAGACCAGGGCCTTTGGGGGAGGATCTGTTATGGTATGGGGTGCCTTCAGCCTCCACCACAAGACACCACTCTACCATATTGATGGAAACCTCACAGGCATCCGCTATCGGGATGAAATCCTGGCGCCTTTCGTTGTTCCGACCATGCAACGGATAGGACCCATGGCAGTCTTCCAGGACGACAATGCTCGGCCACATAGGGCCCGGGTGGCCGAAAACTTCATTGTGCAGGCCGGCATCAACAGGATGATCTTCCCGGCGTATAGTCCCGACCTCAATCCCATCGAGCATATGTGGGATGAGTTGGGGAGACGTGTGAAGGAGAACCATCCACCTCCCAGAGACCGCCAGGATCTCTTCCAAATGCTGCAACTGGAATGGCAGAGAATCCCTCAGAGGGTCATCAGAACACTGGTCAACTCGATGAGGAGTCGCTGCGTGGAATGTCTCGCCAATGGCGGTGGCCACACCCACTATTGAAATGATTTTGTGAACTGAACAGATTTTGCGAACTTTGATTTCGACCCATCCTCTGTTTAATTGTCTGTAAATCAACAACCGTTCATTCGATCCCAATGAAATTCAATGTACGTTGGAACAAGATAATGAATTAAATCTGTTCCCAATTTCAAAATCGTGGCTTTTCTTAACTTTATGTGACTAGTATATATAAAATACATGTGCCTGGCAATGAAGGGGTTACATGTGACACGTCTAAGAGATTGTAAACGTTGTTAGCTTCAAACCTTGTATTGGGAAAGAAAGAAAGAGGGCTTTTTCATATCATGTAAATTTCAATGACCTCCCCTAAAGGTGAAAGTCTCTCTAAGGAAGGTCAGAATGGCCAAAATGTGCATTTTCGGAGTAAGATCAAAGAAAAAAAAGAAATACGTATACTGTACGTGTATGTCAGCTTACTTAAAGCGACCAACACACATAAATATGCTACCGTGTGATCAAATATCCGTATAACGAGCAAATACAAAAGTGACTGGCACAGCTTGCATATAATGCGTGATACAAATAAAGAAGAAACGGACAGATGGCTTGAGATCTTTAGGCCCAAAAAGATAATTCCAGCGACCCTAGCTTAACACCCCGACCCCAGGACTTGTTGAATGTCTTAAAAAGAAATGTAAAAAATCACCTCAAAATGAGTTTTTCACTTTCATAAACATAAAACAGTCATCTAGCGCTCTTCACCTTGTTTAAGGACTAAACCTATGCTTGTATTCGCTTTTTATAATTAATATAGTTCAAATCGGTATCAATTTCACCTTTCAATTAAAAAAAAGCATAAACCCCCTACCTCCTAACTTTTTCGTGTTATATTACCCCCTAAGCAGACATCCTTTTTATCCTTATAGCTTATCGAATTTATGTTTGACCATTAAACAACTTTGACCCGACAGCTTATGACCAAAGACTAAAGATCACACTTTATTCAGCATTATATCTATTTCTTTTTGTTAAAGCATATCATCGCTCCTTCAACGGCGCGGTGCAAGTTCGCCATCCCAACATCTGGATCTTCATAACTCACTTGAAGGATCGGCAGTCGCTAGCGGAGTCCAACCTCACTGCAGCCAGCCTCGGGCATCCTCCCAGGCTCAGAAAAAGGAAGTGGCGACGACTGGACGACAGATCCAGCGCCTCAAAACGGCTTTTCAGCAAGGGAACAGGAATCTGCAGCAGTACTGGAATGCAGTTGCACACTGCATGTGGAATCCATAGGTAAAATGGGATTGCGTTCATTCTGTCCCATAGAGTTGAGAAACCAGGAAATGCCAGAAACTTTAGTGTGTTTGAGTGCTTGAATGCTGAAGACTAAATCCAGTATGAATAGAAAGTATTGCATTTATTGCAATGGACAACGTTTTCATTTCAAAATGATTGCAGTGTACTGTGCTTTGTAATAAACAGTTATGTCAAGGTTATTATTGGTGGAATCGCTTTAGTGACGCGTTAAAGCATCCATTATGTTGACATTTTTCATGTTGATTTTAGTTCTTAATATACTTCTATGTGTGTACCTGATCATATAAAGTGTGAGTATAAAGAATGTGATACATTTGCCCAAGATGTGATTTAAAATCAAGAAGCACAATGGGTTTTCTTTTTCTTTGTTTGTTGAAGTATAGAGAGCGTAATGCTAAAGCTGCATAACAAAGTAACTATCAAGGATAAAACCGACATTTTTCGTATTTGCTGCACAAAAGATTATTTTTTTTTTTTTAATAACAAGCTCTTTGTCTTGGTTGCTTTATTAAATAAGGTAAATTTAAGGTTTTAATCTTAGTTACGAATTAAGCTGTTTTTTTAAAATTTAATATGATTTTTATTTTATTTTCATAATAAGACAGAGAACAGGTGTTCTTGGTTTCATTTTGTCCAGGTTTTCGGAAAATGCGAAAAATGACTGGCATTTCCTCATGTATTAATTTTGTTCTTCCAAGTTACTTTAGTTATTTTTTTTTATTGAGAAGTTGAGAAGACGAAAGATGATTTCAGGATGCCGTGTTATGTTTTGAATTTATTTTCAAGATTCGAATGAATGCAATATCAACATTTTCTTTGCCAGTTTATTTGTTGGTATCATATTATGACCACCTGAGATTTGTTTATAAGGTAGTGTTTTTGAGCTCGATGCTTTGAATGTTGGGATTGCAAAAGTGATTTTGTGGAATAAAAAAAACTGTGACACCTCTTTTATTTCCCTTTATTGTTTTAAAAATATGCATTGTCTTTGCCATGAAGATTAGCAGCCTAAAGTATAAAACGACAGTGTCGCCTAAGGTATAATATACGTTGCAGCCTTACTGCATCGTACGTAGGCTGCAACGTTTACTACACCTTAGGCGGCCCTATACCTTAGGCTGCATCGCATATTATTGTCAGTACAGTATTCCCCAGGCTGCGTCTACACTGTCGCGCAATAGCGGGCCCGCGCAATAGCGGGCCCCCGCAATAGCGGGCCCGCGCAATAGCGGGCCGACCCCTTATGTGCAGATGTGGTTGAGAAGAGATAGCAATGCTCAATGAGAAACAGGGTGTGATGTGTTACACACACACACACACACACACACACACACACACA
>JADBJO010009283.1:20000-25000 GCA_016801955.1 Conus betulinus
TAATGCCACGGTTGTTCCACAAAAGGGAAGAACGTGCAGAAGATCCATCATGCTTATTAAGATCTAACCATGTTTTTAACAGTTTTCCAGAAAAAAAAGAATTAACTAAATGTAAACCTTTAAGCACACCACTATTAACATTTGCATAGAAGCACGCATAATTACTGCCAAACGGAACAAAAATCTTTTCGGGATAAAGGACCACTTCTCATTTTCTCCGGCTCTCCACAGACGTATTACCCAATGCAGAAGAAACGCAGACTGCATTTGTCTGACATCTATTGTTTGTTTGTTTGTTTGTTTTTAAGGCAGAGAGCTATTTGAGCAAGCTGAGTGAAACTTCCTTTCAAGAACCGCGTGCCAGTGGTTGTCTACCTCGCCGCCATCAGCATTGTAGGCGCGATGGGCAACACCCTGGTTCTTCTCGTCTATGGCTCCAGGTTCCGACAGAGCGCCACCAGAACCTTCGTGCTCTTCATGGCCACCCTGGACCTCATCACCAACGTGCTCGGTTTGCCTCTGCAGACTGCCACCGTCCGCCACGCTTACGATGACAATTACTGGCGCTGCCGACTCTTTTTCGCCTTCTTCTCCACGCTCAGCACCCAGCCCTCTGGCTTCATGCTGGTCCTCGTCGCTCTGGACCGCTTCTCCAGGATCTGCACCCCTTTGCGGCGGAAGCAGCTGAACCCCCGCCAGGCGCTGTACGTGGCGTCGGGGACGGTGTGTTGCGCCCTGGTCGTTTTCGCACCTTTCATCCCGTATTATGGCATACACCGCATCAACACCACGGTGCCAGGCCTCCAGGCCAGAATGTGCTGGTCGGAAGACGAGTACAAGCACGGCGTCTATCCGATAGTGTACAAAATCGTCGTCGGCATTGTGTTTTTCTTGGGTCTGGCCATCATGGCGGTCTCTTACATTTCTATCGGCTTCAAACTGTGGTGGAAGAAGGTTGAAAAGAAACGATCACAGAGATTAATGTGGGAGCTGCAAAATCAGAATGCCCCCCAAGCCGCTGTGTCATGTGCCGAAGTCACCAGTGTGAGTCATCCCAGCGAAATCGGACAGCCGGATCAACACCAAAGTCTGGAAGTGAGACTCCCCTCGAACCCAGGGGCTGCGATGCCTGCAGAAATGAGCGACACGTTCTTCTTTGACTCCACCGTCATGGGGAGACCCGGCCAAACTGAGTTGGACGCTGCAGCCGATGGCGACGAGTCCCAAGGTGAAGTGCTGAACGATCAGCCAGGCCAGACTGGGGAATGCTGTGGTGAAGGGAAGTCTTCAGAGGCCCAGTCCCACGACAAGCAAAACAGCACCGTAGAGAAGATGAAAACGATGGTCCGAAGCTCTACGGTCCATACAGGCGTGCGTCGAATGAGATCTCGCACCACTCTGATGATGGCTGTCCTGACCATCTTCTACATCATCAACTGGCTGCCACATCTTGTCATGAGGTATGTCATGCCATATCTTGGCATGAGGCTTGTACAATTGTTTTTTTTCCTTTTCAGATAGATAAACAGCAACGTCATTTCCCTTAGTGAAAGCGTGTACAGGTAAGAGTAGCGACAGACAGTAAAGAATGCAAAATGGGCAAAGAATACGATTTAAAGAAAAACACATGCAAAACTACACGGGCACCAAGAAGAGCGAAGACATCTGCTAAGTTCGAACGGATCTCGTATTCGCACGTTTGGTGAGGATTCGTCCATGAATCGACATCAAATTTTCATGATCTTCATAGTTGGCTGAGCAGTATTTGATCAATCTTGCATGCAGATAGCAATGAGCTTGCTTTTTCTTTGATAACAACAAAGCTCATAGTCATCATCATCATCATCATCATCATCATCATCATCACCATCATCATCATCATCATCATCATCATTGTCATTGTCATCACCATCATCATCATTATTGGCATCATCATCATCATCATATTGCTATTAGTTCTACTACTGCTGTTGCTGCTACAATTACTGCTACTTCTGCTGCTGCTACTACTACTAGCACGGCTGCTGCTACTACTACAATACTACTACAACTAATTATCATTATTATTATTGCTGTTGTTTTATTATTGCTATTGTTATTGTTATTTCAATACAAGAAGAATTGTTGTTGTTATCATTATTTTGTTGTTGTTGTCGACGTCTCTTCATCATCATCATCATCATCATCATCATCATCATCATCATCATCATCATCATCATCATCACTTGTTGTTGTTATGGTTGTTGTTTGGTGCCTAAAAACGTATCATGTGCGGGTGCACACATACATTGCTGGAGTGCTCGCCTACGAGCTTGACGAACATTTTTACCGCAGCCTCGCTTTGAAGTATTGACAGGGCAATCACTGTGCCACCATACGATAGAACAACAAATTACTAAAACAAACACAACGCGTTTCGACCTCTTTGGTCTTCTCAGGCAAGACAGCCAACACTAAAGACTTTGAAAACTAAGAACAAATGGGCAGTCACTTATCCCCTCGAGCTGGGCGCAAAATGGATCTGGAATGGAAACGAGGCTGATGGTAGGGGAGACAATACGGGGTATAGTAGTACGATAACAGCAACAAAAACAGCAGCAGCAGCAGCAGCAGCAGCAGCAGCAGCAGCAGCAGCAGCAACAGCAACAACAACAACAACAACAACAACAAGAACAACAGCAACAACAATAACAATAATAATGATAATAATAATAATAATGATAAGAAGAAGAAGAAGAAGAATGAGGATTAATGATGATGATGATGATGATGATGATGATGATGAAAATGATTATGATAATGATAATGATCTTCATAATAATAATGAAAACAATGAGGATAATGATAGATAAGAGAACGATAGTGGTACTGCTACGATTATTAATACAATGATAATATAATCATACAGCAATAATACCAACAACAAAAAAGACGATAACAGTAATTGTAACAATATTATGACGGTACTGATGAGAGAGAGAGAGAGAGAGAGAGAGAGAGAGAGAGAGAGAGAGAGAGAGAGAGAGAGAGAGAGAGAGAGAAGGGTTAATGTTCTTTGTCTTGCCTGAAGAAGATTAAAGAGGTCGACACGCGTAGTTTCTGTCTGTGATGGTTTTTTTTTTGTTTTGTTTTGTTTTGTTTTCAGTCTCTCGTTACCGGCGCAGAGATTCTCTTTCTTTACTTTTTTTTTTTTTTAATTTTTCTTTCTTTCTCTCTTTCGTTCTTTCTTTCTTTTGTTCCGTAAATTTTGTTGCAGTATATCCACGTGCACTCACCTATCCTTGACACCGCGTCTCTTAAATGTGTTGCCATGGACTCTATTCCTTGCACAGGGCTATCCGAGACGACCCAGTCAACTGGTGCCACAACTTCACAGACTGCGGCTCCAACACCTACGGCGTCGTGATCCGGTCCTACTATCTCAACAGTGCCGTCAATGCCTTTGTCTATTCCTTCTGCAACGAGCGATTCCGACAAGAATGCCGGATCTTTGTCCATGGCATTGTCAGAAAGCTGGGCAGGCGCGGAGAAGAGACGCCCAGAATGTAGCACGGGCGGGATCTGAAGACTCCAAAGACTCGACGGTTTTCTATCAGTCGTAGGGTTTATGAGGTAAACGAGATCTGATTTTTTTTCCCCGAGGGGCACTCCGTCTTAGGATCGAGCAGACAAACGGGTGACATACTGGCAGGTGGGACATACGTATACATACATGTGTGCGTGCGTGCGTGCGTGCGTGCGTGCGTGTGTGTATGTCTGTAAGTATACGTATATACATACTTGCGTGTTTTGTGTGTGTGTGTGTGTGTGTGTGTGTGTGTGTGTGTGTGTGTGTGTGTGTGTGTGTGTGTGTGTGTGTGTGTGTGCGCGCGCGCACACGTGCGCGCGCGTGTGTGTGTGTGTGTGTGTGCATAATATATATATATATTATATATATATATATAGATATATATAATGCTGAACGGTCTAGTAGTGGGAGAAAACAAATGCAGGCAGCCAATTCCTCTGTCATTATGATAATCACTTGGCAAAGATTTACATTAAAAAAAAGGGGGGGGGGGGGGGGGGGGACTATTCATATTGCCTGATCCAAGGCCTTTCGTCCACTGCATCGGACTCATCAGGGAGACATGGCTGATTGTGCCTGTCCATAACAGTCCATAACTCTGTGGTGTTCTCACCACCACGGGTCAAGACAAAAAAAAAAAGAATCCAATAATACCCCATATACATAAAGCAACCCCATATATCTATCTATCCATCTGTCTATTATTTATCTATCCATCTCTCTCTCTCTCTCTCTCTCTCTCTCTCTCTCTCTCTCTCTCTCTCCCCCCCCCCCCCCCCCCCCCCTCTGTTATATAATATATATATATTTTTTTTGTTAAAATAGTATGGTAAAAGGAAGTTTTAAAATCAACAGATCTGTTTCGAGCGCTGGCTCTCCTCAGGATGGTTTTGTGTCGCCTACTGCCGGTGTTATATGGCCTATAGACATTAGGCCATATAACACGGCAGTAGGCGACACAAAACCATCCTGAGGAGAGCCAGCGCTCGAAACAGATCTGTTGATTTTAAAACTTCCTTTTACCATACTATTTTAACAGATGTTGCTCCCCAAGGGGTTGAGCACTTTAAAATTTTATTAGGGGGTTTAGTAGTATATATATATATATATATAATATATATATAACGAAGACTCATCAACTAACCCAATATTTCGACCTGTTAAAGGTCTTCCCAGGGGTCATTGATAACAAGATGTGTGTGTGTGTGTGTGTGTGTGTGTGTGTGTGTGTGTGTGTGTGTGTGTGTAGTGTGACTAAGAGTACATCAATTTAAACTGCTGTTCGAACCCAAGGACTGACAATCGTGTCAAATTCGTGTAAAACACGTTAATTGTGTGCATAGGTGTATATAATGCTATATAAGGAGGTGCGTTTAATTAGATTACTCATCAATATAGCAATGTGTGTGTGTGTGTGTGTGTGTGTGTGTGT
>JADBJO010009283.1:30000-37500 GCA_016801955.1 Conus betulinus
TAGCAGCCACTGTGTAGTTGATCGTGGGTGGGAATCATTGTGTAGTTGGTCGTGAGGTAGGAATCACTCTATCTTTGGTCGTGAGGTAGGAACAACGGTATAGTTGGTCGTGAGGTAGTAACCACTGTATAGTTGGTCGTGAGGTGGGAACCACTGTATAGTTGGTCGTGAGGTAGTAACCACTGTATAGTTGGTCGTGAGTGGGGGAACCACTGTATAGTTGGTCGTGAGGTAGTAACCACTGTATAGTTGGTCGTGAGGTAGTAACCACTGTATAGTTGGTCGTGAGGTGGAACCACTGTATAGTTGGTCGTGAGGTAGTAACCACTGTATAGTTGGTCGTGAGGTGGGAACCACTGTATAGTATAGTTGGTCGTGAGGTGGGAACCACTGGTGGTCGTGAGGTAAGTAACCACTGTATAGTTGGTCGTGAGGTAGTAACCACTGTATAGTTGGTCGTGAGGTGGGAACCACCACTGTATAGTTGGTCGTGAGGTAGTAACCACTGTATAGTTGGTCGTGAGGTGGGAACCACTGTATAGTTGGTCGTGAGGTGGGAACCACTGTATAGTTGGTCGTGAGATAAGAACTGCTGTATAGTTGGTTGTGAGGTAGGAACCACTGTATAGTTGGTCGTGAGGTAGGAACCACTGTATAGTTGGTCGTGAGGTAGTATCCACTGTATAGTTGGTCGTGAGATAAGAACCACGTTATAGTTGGTCGTGAGGTACGAACCACTGTATAGCTGGTCACTCACACACTGTGTAGCCAGATACCTTCCCATCAACAATTTGGACCCTCACAAGTGAAGTATCACGGTGACGATAGAGTCCTTTCTTTGGCTCTCGAAACCCCTTCAGGCCATTGCCAAACAGAGTACACAACACTAGAAGACAAAGAAGGAAGCTCGCTGCACTCTGATTCCTAGATGGTGCTGGCAGGTTTTAAAGATGGGCCGTGGGGCATGACAGTCTTCAGGGGTCGAAGTGGTTCGGCAAGATCTTGGACACAGCATAGCTTGAAGTCGTCAGCGTGCATTTCCGCCAGCTGCTTGAGATTCTCCAGCATGATGTGAGGGGAAGTCTACCATGTGTCTGCCCCGGAGATCCATTTTGGTGAGTTGTGGAAGAGGGAACATGTCCTGGGACATCACGCTAAGTCTTTTGCTGCCAGACATATTGAAGATCGTCGGTCCGTAGACAGGCCAGGGTCTTTGGAGGTCCACATGCACCATCTACACAATAAACAGGTCAAGAGTTTTATTATGTTATATTATTTTATAATTACTATATATCGTATTATTCTTATAATGAATACTTATACAGCGCCTATTCTTGGATAGAGACCAAGTTCGAAGCGCTTTACAATCCACACTCGTTTTCACAATGGGCTGCCTGCCTAGGTAGTGCCGACTGAAGAGCTGCCAGCTGGCGCTTCATTCAGTCGTTTCCCGTGTTATCCAGTCCATATCATTCAATATCGTTCACTCAATTGCCTTACTTCCTAATTCTCTCCATTTCGTACGCAGGGTGCATGCTATATGTAACGTGTCATCAATACGAATGGCCAAACTGGCCTCCTCTTCCAAAAGTTGGTGATGGGGGCTTTTACGTGTGTGTGCAAGATGTTATGCGTGCGTTCACACACGGATCCTCGGTTTATGATCTCATTCGAAGGACTGTATGGGAAAAGGAGTAAGAACCAATGTTAACTATGAGGCAAAAACCCCCCTGTACCGAAAGGGCCTGGCGGAGATTCAAACCCCCAACCTCAGGATCACCAAGATAATGAGTCCAGCGCTCTACCAACCGAGCTATTCTGGCCCCCCACAATTTTAAGTTTCTAAGTTTGGGAAAAATCAGATCTCTACCTGACTGACTAAGAAATAGAGAAGTAAACGGATTGCTGGAGAGGACTAAATGATTTAGGTTACAGCTGGCGATTTTGTTTGCTTGTTTGTTTGTTTGTTTGTTTATAATTTTTGCTTGTTTTTGTTTTAAAAATACCACAGGAATTGTTCTGAAAAGATTCCAGCTAACGTTGAGAATTATCACATTGGGAAGTTCTGGAAGCATCAGTTCATTAAGACTGCAAGCATTCAGGTTCAGGTATTATTGTTATTATTATTATCAATATGAATACCTAAATAGTGCCTATCCTCAGCTAGGGATCAAGCTCTAAGCGCTTTACAATCTACACTCGTTTACACAATAGGTTGACGGGGTCATGTTGATGTGACAAAGTGTCATTGTGACCAAGTGTCGTTGTGACTATGTGTCGTTGTGACAACGTGTCGTTGTGACCACTCACATGTAAACACGTGTCATTGTGACCACGGCCCGTTGCGATCACGTGTCGTTTGACATAATTATGAGAAGGGCAGAGAATAAGCTGAATACGTTATGGCTACGTTCATGGCAGTCCGCACGTCTTGCTTGTGTAGCGTAAAAGAGAAACGCAACCTCCGTTCTAACACTCAGGTGTGCATGCTGACATGGCTGGTAGCGCACGTTTTTTGACCCAGCAAAAAATAAAAAATAAAAAAAATTTTTAAAAAGCAAGCGTGTGGACATGTCACAAAATGGGTCCAGCACGTCTAGACTGAAGGAAGGGCGAAACCATTTTGCGGTCGAGGCCAATTCCTTCTTTTTTTCTCACTAAAAGGGGGTGCAGGTGTTCGTGGTGCAGTGTAAAATGGAGTCTGGACGCAAATGACTGTCTGCTGCTATCGTTAGCCTATCGTTGTCATAACATCCGGTCTAATTATTCATTCCTCTTCTCGTAATCAACGATGGAAGATGAAAATTTCATTGATGCAGTGCGTCCCCCGACCATTCTTGTACCATCAAATCCGACAAAGCCAAAGACCACAGCAATCGAGACCTGATTTTGTGAGCATGGAAAACCTTGCCATGGACATGGGAAGCCAAGGCAAGTTTCATTTTGTTATTTCATTAACACATCTCTCTCGCTCTATGAGGCTTTTGCATTAATGGGGGGTAAAGTAAAAGAAGGAAACAAGCAAAGAACCAACACAGAACTGCTTATTCCATACCACTTTTCTGGAGCCAAGAGCATCTCCATTAAAATCGAATGTCGCGGACTGCAAGCTGTCACTCTCGCTACCCACGCTTTCTCTCACTTTCCGAGATAACCACGAGACTGCCAGAAGGTGCGTTCGTTTCTCCTACCACGCTATCTCGTAGATGCGAAAAAGCGTGGACAGGCAGGCAGGTGGGGATGAAGTGTGTGGGGTTATTATCTTTTCCAGCGTATGTCCAAAAGCCGTTCTAAACTAGCTGATATATGTGTGCGAATAGAATGGCAGTGATCTATTTCAGAAACAGCAGTTAGTTCTGGCTCTTAACCACCTCTTTTACATCATCAGCAAACCCCTACTTAATGATATGCATACGACCTTTCCAGGCAAAAAAAAAAAAAAAAAAAAAAAAAAAAGAAAAAAGTCTGCCTACGACAGTGATGTCGAAGATTTTGTTGCAATTCTTGAAGTAAATGGACAATTAGAGGGATTAGAGAAAGATCAAGTGGGGACAAAGAGAAAGGAAACGTTGCCTTATGTTCTTCAGCGACATGAGTACAGCGCCTGTCATTCCCATGTGCAAGATTTAGCAGAACAGGTAAGCATGCTTCATACTTTGCGGTTTTGTATCATGAATTGATAAAGAGACTTGTGTCCGATTTACTTAAACGATCGGCGTAGGGTGTCAGCCATTAGGCTGCAATAAAAAGACAGAAATGATTCTTCGTCGCAAAAGAGTTCGACCAATCAAACTGGAGAAATACACAAGTTCCCAGATCACGGCTTGAGAACCAAAAACTGTTCGGAAACACACTTAGCGAACCTCGAAAGACGGTTTCCGAACATGTGTTTGTGCAGTCCAGATGCAAACTTGTCCAAAGTCTTCTCCAACATGGCTTACAAACTTATTGTTCGCCCTGTTTAGAATGGGCTTAAGAAAAAAAAATGAAAAGGAGAGAAAGAAGAAGAAGAAGAAGAAGAAGAAGAAGAAGAAGAAGATGATGATGATGATGATGATGATGATGATGATGATGATGATGATGAAGAGACAGACAGAGACAGACAGACAGAGACAGACAGACAGAGAAGAAGAAGAGAGGGATTCCTGTGTTCTGTTTTTCAAATGTGATGCGGTGATTCCGGGGGCATATAACTGAACTGCAGATAGGAAACAGCAACATCCCAACCTGCGCTCTTCCCCCCCCCCCCCCCCCCCCCCCCCCCCCCCCCCTTCCCAACCCCCCACCCCCTTCCCTACCCCTCCTTTAACCTCTTGCCAACACACAACTGATGCCATGAAATATATGTGCTGTCACGTGGTATGGGTGATGTTGTGTGATTTGTCTCATGTCGTGTAATGCGAATACTGCCATACAATTGTGTGATCTCTCTCTCTCTCTCTCTCTCGCTCTCTCTCTCTCTCTCTCTCTCTCTCTCTCTCTCTCTCTCTCTCTCTCTCTCTCTCTCTCTGTCTGTCTGTCTCTGTCTCTGTCAGTGAAATCTCTTGCAAGTATACAGCAGAGGCTTTGAACATTCGAAATGAAGGGAACAACCCAAAGCGAGGTGATTTAAAACACAACGAATTTTAAAGAAGACGGTGAGAGCATTTAGTTTTCATTGTTGATGTACTGCGAATTCTCGAAAGTGCATTATTCTAGAATGTCGGTGTTCAGGCTTATGTAGCTTGGAATAACAGCATAGGTTTTAATTCATGTTTGTTATGGATTTACTGTTTATGTTATTTGCTTTTTGCTTCCGCACCCCTCCCCGCCTCTCCCTTTCAAGGATCTATAGCAAATGGCATAGAAATATTCAGTGTTCTCTCTCTTTGTCTCTCTCTCCTTCCCTCGAAGTTCAGGCGGAGTAATCACTGTCAGAAATGCGACAGCCCTGCCAGGAGCGAGTATGTTCCCTTTGATCAGATCAACTGCAACTCTCTGTCTGTGTCTCTCTCTCTCTCTCTCTCTCTCTCTCTCTCTCTCTCTCTCTCTCTCTCTCTCTCTCTCTCTCTCTCTCTCTCTCTTTCGTTTTTCGTTTTTCTCACCGTCTTTTTTTTTTTTTGCTTGTGTGTTCGTCCGTTTGTCTGTCTGTCCTCCTCTGAATCTCTTTGCCTGTTGGGGAAAAGTGATTTTTACAGTACATCAGCGACCAGTTCATGGGTCCGGGAGGATCAAAGAACTAAGCTGTGATTTCATACGATTCTTTTGCCTTTCCTTTTTTTTTTTTCTTTTTTTTTTTCTTTTCTTTTCTTCTTCTTTCAATCAAACATCTATCTTCTTGCTCCACTGTACGATGAAACCCAATTTCTTCCCAAAAGAAGCGAACTAATAAACAAAGTCGATTTGTTGCAATTCCATATATAGAAGGGTTGATGAAAAGCAAGTTGAAGAGTAATTGGTGTTTATCATGCCGTCTTGAACATGTAAAAAGATAATATAAGTAAGACAAGTTAGTAAAGAATCGGTAGAAATAAGATCAGTAGGTAAAAAGAACGGGTAAAAATAAGATCAGTAGGAAACGATTCGGTAGAAATGAGATCAGTAGACAAAGAATCAGTAGAAATGAGATCAGTAGACAAAGAATCTGTAGAAATGAGACCAGTTGACAAAGAATCGGTAGAAATGAGATGAGTAGGTAAAGAAGGGGTAGAAATATCCTCAGTAGATAAAGAATGGTAGAAACGAGATCAGTGGACAAAGAATGGGTAGAAATAAGATCAGCAGGTAAAGATTCAGCAGAAATAAAATCAGTAGATAAAGAATCGGCAGATATAACATCAGTAGGTAAAGAACAGTTAGAAATAAGATCAGTACGTAAAGAATCAGCAGAAAGAAGATCAGTAGATGTAGGCCCAGAGGATGAAAGTGCAAAAGAGACAGACAGGCATCTGGAGGGAAAAAGGGAAGAAAAAGAACACATGGAAATAAGTCTCAGCCCTGAAGAGGACCATTCTTGTAGATTTGAGCTGCCTCCATTCTGTTCTCATATGGCACCGTGAGCTCGATCATAATCAGCTGCTTGGTTGACTGAGAGTGGACTACTATGTCTGGTCTCATGCCACTCTTGCTGATGATCTCTGGGTGACTCTTCCATTCTGGGAGGTCTGCAGTGCACTCCCAGTCATCTGCCCCGTCCAGCAGACTCTGCCTGCATGTTCCGAGTGGCACTGTTGTTCTTGGCCATGATTCGCTGCCTCCTGCCGTGAAGAATGTTGCGGGTGCTTTTGGAGTCCTGATTTTCCCTTTTGTGGTGGTGTTGGTACTAGCCCAGACTACTTGTACAATCTCTTTGAGCACTTGGTTGTGCCTCCATGTGTACCTTCCTTGAGCCAGGGCTACTTTACATGAGCTTAGGACATGCTCCACTGTTTGTTTTTCATGGCAGAGAGGGCATGAAGGATCGTCTTTTTCCCCCACTTCACCAGGTTTGCATTCGAGGGATCGTCTGTTTTTCCCCACTTCACCAGGTTTGCATTCGAGGGCAGAAGGTCATATGCAGATCTGAGAATGAAGCTGATCCTGAGAGGGGCCATGTGCCAATGTCATTCCAAGTGAGACTTCTTTGGAGTGCATTCTCCCACGTTGTCCATTGCCCTTGCTGGCTCTGCTGGACTGCTTTTTGGTTTCCTTTGGCCTTTGACCACCATTCAGTTTTGGTCACCCCCAGTCCTTGTCTGTTGGTCTGTGTGTGTGTCCTGTTATTTCTCTGATCTTTGAGACTTCTTTCTTTTGCAGAATCCATCGCCTCTTTAACTTTCCATTTTCTGCCTGTCTTCAGCTGGGGCTTGATTGCTTCTACCACCTTGTCTCCTGATTCCTCCAGCATGCTTTGAAGTCTGACCTTCCCTGCTTTGTATTCCTCCAGGATGGATTTCAGTGGTAGTTTCAGCTTTGCTTTGGCGACAGTACAGCGCTTTGTCAGTCAGACAGGGTGGGACACTAAGCCATTTCCTTGTGAACTTGTTGATTTGGATTCCATTGCCCCACTGTGCTGGTGCAGAAGTCGTATATCATCAGAGGCCATAGAAGCTTTGGTATCAGCATGAACTGCAGACACCAGACCTTGTATTTGCCAGGGAGCCCACACTGGTCAATGGTCTCCAAGCCTTCTTCCGACATCTGTTTGGTTTCCTATGCACTTTGTATATCTTTTAGCGTATCCATCTTCCAAGGCTCTTGACTGGCTCTTCTGTAACTGTTGGAATGGCCTGGTTGGCAACACTGAAGACCACAGATTCGGCCACTTTCCCTTTCCTCAGTGAGAGAGTCCGTGATTTCTTTCGCATGAATTTCATTCTGGATGAGGCAACTATGTCATCCAGCTTCTCCAGCACATGATGTGTCTCGTCTTCTCTGGATGAAATCACCGTAGTGTCATCCATGAAGGCCTTGAGAGGGGGCATCTTGTATCCATCGCCAAGGTCTGTTTTGTCTTGCGTTGCTTTGTTGCTGCTTTCAAGA
>JADBJO010009283.1:40000-42500 GCA_016801955.1 Conus betulinus
GATACGAATGTCGACATTTCTTCCGTGGGGTGGTTAGAAAGCTATCCTGCAGAACATAGAAGATAGCGAATTTTCAGCAAAGTGGACGGAATAATAGAAAACTATAGGTCTCTGATGGAGACGCACGCACGTTCGCACGCACGCACGCACACTGTTTTGATAATGTAATAATGTTATGTTCTAAATTGTCTCTAAAGACAACAAGAACACTGACATCAGTTGCAATTTTTTTGGTTTATGTATCTGAGCTCTGGAATAATAGAGTAGAAGAGATTATCTGACAGAGAATTCTGTTTCATTACCGCCTATCTATCAAATATCTTGTGCGTTACATATTTTCTTTGCGAGGTCATTTTCAGGTTTCAATCCTGGTGTGCATTTTTCTCTGCCGCCTGTCCATGATACTGGGTAACTGGAAGGTCTACTGGTGACCAGCTTCAATGGTCTATCAACTTGAGCAAAATTTTGAGTTCACTTATTTCTTAATCTAATTAATATTAAACTTATTTTGTGAAATAAAACGTATGTGTATAGTATATTGTGTTTGTGTATGTCATTTGTTTCTCATCTGAATGTTTCCTTAAAACGGCGCCTAAACACAGGACATCAGCACAGTTACTCTATTCTTTGCTGAAATCTGCAATGTTGGAGATTCTGGGTCTATGTCCTTGTGGTGAAACATGGTAGCTAAGAAAATGAATTTTACACAGAAGCGCAGGAAAAGTATTCCTGTTAGAATTCTCAAGCGTCCGAAAAAAAAAGAGTCCTGTTATGTTACTTTTGTAATAACGTATGAAACTTCTTGAGAGGAAGGAATCACAACACTCTCTCATTTGCTGATGAGTAACGTTCTTTCTTTCTTTCTTTCTATTTTTTTTCTTTTTCAGTGCTTTGGTTAACATGACCTGACTGTTTCTGAAAATACTGATCGTCAGGGGTTGTTATCTCAAATGGATCTTCTGACCATATGTAGTAGTGTGTAACGTACGCAAAACTATCGCACTGTGTTTTGAGAGGAATCTTCATTGTTGTGTTTGTTTCCACTGCAGATCTTACTGACGTTTGATGATAGAAATTGGGTATTTTCTGTAGTTTTTTTTTCTCCTTTGAGGCGACAGGTGCGTGCTGTGTATGACATTGCCTGTTTGATTTTTTTTGAGAATTCGCTTAATATGAACTAGCTGAACAAAGTTTGCATGACAAAGGTTACATCGACAGAGAAGCCATTCTTGGCCGACCAATCGTCTGCTGCGTCTCAAAGCCATTCCCCTGTATTACAGACGATCACATTGGAAGTGTGTAGCATGTAAAGAGCGAGACATCTGACGCGGTGAAACAAGAACCTGTAATACATTTTGATTTTTCCATCTGATTTTATGAGACACATAAATGTTATACGAAAAAAAAAAAAATGACAACCCTGGTGCCCACGCATTTTGAATTCAGTGTCCTCTGCCAAGGAGAATGCATTGAACTAGTGTGTTGCTGGTTCAGCTTTTCTGTCTGTGAACAGGATTAAAAAACAAAAAACAACAAAAGATTCCAACTAAACTTGGGTGTAGCTGTAGAATACAACATAGGAATGAATTCACTGACAGTTAAACATATAATAATAACAACAATAATGATTATGATAATAATGATAATGACATTGATACAATAATAATGATGATGATAATAATAATAATTATAATACTGACAATAAGAATGATAAAGAAAATAACAAAGAGCCAACCACGACAAACCCTTTCCTCACTCAGAGTCCACACCATAGAAATGATAACCATTATATTACTATCATATTATATATTATTATTACTATTTCTATTATTATCATGATGATGATGAGATGGTGATTATTATTGTCATTTTATTATTATTGTCATTTTGTTATTATCATCATCATTATCATCGTCTTCATCATTATCATTACTATTACATGTTTTTACAGACAATCTGGATAGCAATTCTTTTTTTCACGACACAAGCTTTTCAAAATACATGACTCAAACATTTTAACAATCATATGATCGTCTGATATCATATCGATTCCTGGAGTATGTAGTTCGCACCAGGGAATTAGGAAACGAACAATAACACTACTCAAAATGTTTGAGTTGCGTCCCTTCCTGCTATTGCGGTGTTTGGGACACAATGGCGACAGAGAGTTTTGCGTTGAGAGACTGAGGGCACTGACTAAGATCCGTCAGTGGCAAACACAGATGTCAGAGCGGTGACGTGTAAGCCGGATGTCGATGACTACAACTTTTGAGTATTGCAGTAATATTTATTTGAACCATACGCAATAGTTGACAGTTCATCCGGCTTGCTAGAGACGCCCAGTGGGACGGAGACTACACGGAAACTGTCCACACTGCCAACGATGATAGAGCTAGTTTTGGAATATATCCAGTCAGTACTTGTATTATTCCCTAAACGCGCACACGTGCTTCGGCAAACATACATCTCGGTGTGTGTGTGTGTGTGTGTGTGTGTGTGT
>JADBJO010009283.1:47500-52500 GCA_016801955.1 Conus betulinus
CAGTATAGAATGCAAAATGGGCAAAGGATACGATTTAAAGAAAAACAAATGCAAAAAACTACACGGGCACCAAGGAGAGCGAAGACATCTGCTAAGTTCGAACGGATCTCGTATTCGCACGTTTGGTGAGGATTCGCCCATAAATCGACATCAAATTTTCATGAGTTCATAGTTGGCTGAGCAGTATTTGATCAATCTTGCATGCAGACAGCAAAGAGCTTGCTTTTTCTTTTATAAACACAAGGCTCATAGTCATCATCATCATCATCATCATCATCATCATCATCATCATCATCATCATCATCATCGTCATTGTCATCATCATCATCATCATCATTATTTGGCATCATCATCATCATCATATTGCTCTTAGTTCTACTACTGCTGCTGCTGCTACAATTACTGCTACTTCTGCTGCTGCTACTACTACTAGTACTGCTGCTGCTACTACTACAATACTACTACAACTAAGTGTTATTATTATTATTGTTGTTGTTGTATTATTATTGCTTTTGTTATTGTTATTTTAATAATAATAAGAATTGTTGTTGTTATCATTATTTTGTTGTTGTTGTTGTCGACGTCTTCATCATCATCATCATCATCATCATCATCATCATCATCATCATCATCATCATCATCATCACTTGTTGTTGTTATGGTTGTTGTTAGGTGCCTAAAACGTATCATGTGCGGGTGCACACATACATTGCTGGAGTGCTCGCCTACGAGCTTGACGAACATTTTTACCGCAGCCTCGCTTTTGAAGTATTGACAGGGCAATCACTGTGCCACCATACGATAGAACAACAAATTACAAAACAAGCACAACGCGTTTCGACCTCTTTGGTCTTCTCAGGCAAGACAGGCAACACTAAAGACTTTGAAAACTAAGAACAAATGGGCAGTCACTTATCTCCTCGAGCTGGGCGCAAAATGAATTTGGAATGGGAAACGAGGCTGTTGGTAGGGGAGACAATACGGGGTATAGTAGTATGATACTAGCAACAAAAACAGCAGCAGGAACAATAACAACAACAACAATGATAATAATAATATATAATAATAATAATAATAATAATAATAAATAATAATAAGAATGATGATCAATGATCAATGATGATGATGATGATGATGATGATGATGATCATGAAGATGATGATGATAATGATAATGATCTTCACAGCAATAATGAAAACAATGAGGAAATGATAGATAAGAGAACGATAATGGTACTGCTACGATTATTAATAACAATGGTAATATAATCATCCAGCAATAATACCAACAACAAAAAAGACGATAACAGTAATTGCAACAAATATAACGGGTAACGGATTACTGAGAGAGAGAGAGAGAGAGAGAGAGAGAGAGAGAGAGAGAGAGAGAGAGAGAGAGAGAGAGAGAGAGAGAGAGAGAGGGTTAATAATATTCTTTGTCTTGCCTGAAGAAGATTAAAGAGGTCGACACGCGTAGTTTCTGTCTGTGATGGTTTTTTTTTTTTGTTTTTTTGTTTTCAGTCTCTCGTTGCCGGCGCAGAGATTCGTTTTTTTTACTTTTTTTTTTTTTTTCTTCTTTCTTTCTCTCTTTCGTTCTTTCTTTCTTTTTTGTTCCGTAAATTTTGTTCCAATATCCACATGCAGTCACCTAACCTTGACACCGCGTCTCTTAAATGTGTTGTCATGGACTCTATTCCTTGCACAGGTTTATCCGTGACGACCCAGTCAACTGGTGCCACAACTTCACAGACTGCGGCTCCAACACCTACGGCCTCGTGATCCGGTCCTACTATCTCAACAGTGCCGTCAATGCCTTTGTCTATCCTTCTGCAACGAGCGATTCCGACAAGAATGCCGGATCTTTGTCCATGGCATTGTCAGAAAGCTGGGCAGGCGCGGAGAAGAGACGCCCAGAATGTAGCACGGGCGGGATCTGAAGACTCCAAAGACTCGACGGTTTTCTAACAGCCCTAGGGTTTATGAGGTAAACGGGATCTGATTTTTTTTTCTTCCCCGAGTGGCACTCGGTCTTAGGATCGAGCAGACAAACGGGTGACCTACTGGCAAGTGGGACATACGTATACATACATGTGTGTGTGTGTGTGTGTGTGTGTGTGTGTGTGTGTGTGTGTGTGTGTGTGTGTGTGCGTGCGTGTGTGCGTGCGTGCGTGCGTGCGTGCGTGCGTGCGTGCGTGCGTGCGTGCGTTCGTGCGTGAGTGCGTGCGTGTGTGTATGTGTGTGTGTGTGTGTGTGTGTGTGTGTGTGTGTGTGTGTGTGTGTGTGTGTGTGTACGTGTATATGTGTGTGTGTGTGTGTGTGTGTGTGTGTGTGTGTGTGTGTGTGTGTGAGTGTGTGTGTGTGCATAATATATATATATATATATATACATATATATATGTATATATATATATATATATATATATATATATATATATATATATATATATATATATATATATATGTATTGTATATTAGTCAGGTAACACACCAAGGTATCTCTCTCTCTGCACTCATACACGCATATGCACACTCATGCGCCCACCAAACATTCACCTCTCTCTGGGAATGGGATGTCACGCACAAGAAATACAATTTCTATGCTACTTATAATCAAACATGAAAATCCAATTACACAAAATGAACAAATCAACACATAAAAGATCAATACTTCCTAACCCCGGGTTATAATAAAATGACTTCTTACCTGGCCAGGTTTTCACACACACAACCACGCTTTCACACCACACCACAGTTCTTGAAAAAAAAGTCTCTTCACGTCTTCTTCTTCAGCACTGCTTGATGGTGAAGCCCTTGGTTGACTGGCTCCAGGTATCAGGACTGGGTCCTCGTGGTCGTCTCTGGGATCTCGACGTAGAACTCTTCTTCTTCGTCTCTTTCACCCACCTCTGGGTTCAAATTCAGTTTGTCTGTCTTCACCCACCTCTGGGTTTCAAACTTAGGTTTCTTCTCTTCCAGCTTGTCTTTAACCCTAAGACTTTGCTGTCTCTTCTATCTCCCAGACCACGTTTCTCTTGACCCTAGTCCGTCCTGCTCACTCTCCTCCCTTCTCTCTCTCTGCTCTCTCTCTCTCTCTCTCTCTCCTGGTGTTCTCTCTCCTGACGTTGTCTTCCCTCAGTTTATATAGGGGTGCAAACAAAGGATCCCCCTTCGGGACATGCCTTTGTCCATGCTGCTTCTCAACCCCCCTGTTCACAAGTACCCTGAATTCTCCATTCGCTACATTCTTCTACACATGAGCATTTACACACGTCCCTACCTAATTGGTTAGCAAACAAACACTTGGCACCAAATGGACATCATCGAAAATTCCCGCCGACTTCGGGGGTCACTTAACACGGTAATTATCTTAGAGAGAGCTACTACAACAACGTCCACGCGCATTCAACCAGCCTGACAATAGAACCAGCTCAGTGCCCCACGGCAATACCATCTGAACGAGCCCAAGACTCCTGCTCTTCAATTACTGTTTACAAAGCGACCTCAGCTGACTGAGTATGTAGCGCCCACTCGATGCACCGAGGTCCTAGTGGTTACGTCCCCTCCCTCCTCTCATTCGGGAAGGTCCGGACCCCTACTACCTTAGGTGTCTACTGTCACCTGACCACTTCGTCCTTCTTGACACAGTTCGACCATGTGCGGTGGGTAAGGCACACTGGTTAATGGGTCTATTACCTATTTGTATACTACGAACAACGTCCCTTTGCCTCTAAGCGTTTAATGCCTTTTGTGAGAATATAACACGAAGACTCATTAACTAACCCAATATTTCGACCTGTTAAAGGTCTTCCTCAGGGGACATTGATAACAAGATGTGTGTGTGTGTGTGTGTGTGTGTGTGTGTGTGTGTGTGTGTGTGTGTGTGTGTGTGTGTGTAGTGTGACTAAGAGTACATCAATTTAACTGCAATTCGAACCAAGGACTGACAATTGTGTCAAATTCGTGTAAAACACGTTCATTGTGCATAGGTGTATATAATGCTATATAAGCAGGTGCGTTTAATTAGATTACTCATCAATATAGCATGTGTGCGAGTGTGCAAATAAAGATCGTCTGATTGAAATAGACTTGTTATCCATCCTGTAAGGTGAATGTTTCCTGTGATTTTTTTAACATCATGCAAACAAGTTCAAGAGATATTCACATGGGATGTTACATTATGTAACGACAAGTTTTTAGGACAGGCGTGTGAACTTTGGTAATCTTGACAAAGAGAATGATTTAATATTTGCTATCCATATTGTGTTGTAAAGACTGTGAATGTTTGATTCTGTTTGTCAAGTTGTAAATCTTCCTAAGAAGACAACTGGTATTCTAATAATGCTGCTCTTCTTCTTCTTCTTTTTTTGTAAAAAAAAATGGAGAGGATTTACTTCTTTCTTAATGTCATTAGTATTAATGTGCGTTTAAGTAAACTATACATATTGATTTCATCGTTTAGATACTGGAATATGCAGAATTTGCTTCTTTTTGTTGTTTTTTTCTTTGTTGCTTACTTTTCCCATTTAAATCCACACTGAATGATGTTGTACAATGTTTTTCTCTTGTACATCCGCCTTCACAGATCTCATCAAGTGTTAGCATAGAGGTAGGAAATATTTGTCCTTGTTCTCTAAAACGAAATGAACAACTTTTTTTTTTTTTTTTTCCTTTTCTCTTACTCATGATTGATTCGACCTGTTTACTGACTGATGATGGTTGATTTCATATGACGGAGTTTCTTTATTTGGTTAGCATGATTTGAATTTGACTTTTTCTCTGCGAGTGTGAATGCAGTGGTGGTCGCATCGATTCGAATGAGATTGTTTCGTGTAGAATGGAACCCCCCCCTGAGCAGTTGTTTTATGACTTTTTTTTTTACTCTTATCTGGGCTCTTGCTTGACAGTCTCTTTGATCTGTTAAATATTACAATCAGTACTGAATTGTTCTCAAAAGAAAATAAACTGTCTCCTTAGATATAGTGCTGTTTTTCTTTTCTTTCG
>JADBJO010009283.1:57500-65000 GCA_016801955.1 Conus betulinus
GAAGTAGAGAAGTAAGCAGATTGCTGCTGGAGAGGACTAAATGATTTAGGTTACAGCTGGCGTTTTTTTGTTTGTTTGTTTTGTTTGCTTTTTGCTTTTTTTGTTTTTGTTTTAAAATTACCACAGAAATTGTTTTGAACAGATTTTCAGCTAACGTTGAGAATTATCACATTGGGAAGTTCTGGAAGCATCAGTTCATTAAGACTGCAAGCAGTCAAGTCAGGTATTATTGTTATTATCATTATCAATATGAATACCTAAATAGTGCCTATCCTCAGCTAGGGATCAAGCTCTAAGCGCTTTACAATCTACACTCGTTTACACAATAGGTTGCCGGGGTCATGTTGATGTGACCAAGTGTCATTGTGACCAAGTGTCGTTGTGACTATGTGTCGTTGTGACAACGTGTCGTTGTGACCACTCACATGTAACCACGTGTAATTGTGACCATGGCCCGTTGTGATCACATGTCATGACCAAGTGCCGTTGTGACAACGTGTCGTTGTGACCTGATCAAAAGGACAAGAGCACATTTGGTCACAATGACACATGGTCACAACGACATGTGGTCACAACACGTGGTTACAATGACACTTGGTCAGAACGACACGTGGTCACGACACGTGGTCGAAACGACATGTGGTCACATCGGCATGTAGCCGTCTGCTCATTTGATTGATGTGGTGACTTTAGAAATATAGACTACAACGATCAAATGAGCAGTCAGTGCAGAAAAAAATAAATACGCACAAACGTTTTCATCCACACAATAGTTTCATCTCCCTTTGCTCGCGGGAAATTCTAATCTGATGTCGCCGAAGCGTAGTTTATATAAAAACTTCATCTAAAGACATCAATCGTAAAAAAAATAATCAAGTCAATAAAATCACAACACATTTCGGTTCAAATACAAACACCAACACATTGGACAATGACAACGTGGATGCGTTTGACATAATTATGAGAAGGGCAGTGAATAAGCTGAATACGTTGTGGCTACGTTCATGACAGTCCGCACGTCTTGCATGTGCAGCGCAAAAGAGAAACGCAACCTTCATGCTAACACGGCTGGCGGCGCACGTTTTTTGACCCGGAAAAAAAAAAAAAGCAAGCGTGCAGACATGTCACAAATTGGTCCAGCACGTCTAGACTGATGGAAGGGCGAAACCATTCTGTGGTCGAGGCCAATCCTTTTTTTTTTTTTTTTTTTTTTTTCACTGAAAAGGGGGTGCAGGTGTTCGTGGTGCAGCGTGAGTCGTGGCGCGAATGATTGTCTGCTGCTATCTCGTTAGCCTATCGTTGACACAACATCCGGTCTAATCATTCGTTCCCCTTCTCGCACTAAAAGATGGAAGATGAAAATTTCATTGTTGCAGTGCGTCCTTTCTTGTACAAAAAAAATCCGACAAAGCTAAAGACTATAGCAATCGAGACCTGATTTTGAGAGCATGGAAAAACCTTGCCATGGACTTGGGAAGCGAAGGCAAGTTTCAAGTTTGTTATTTCATTAACACATCTCTCTCGCTCTATGAGGCTTTTACATTAATGGGGTGTAAAAAAAAAAAAAAAGAGAGAGAGAGAAGGAAACAAGTAAAACACACTGAACTGCTTATTTCATACCACGTTTCTGGAGCCAAGAGCATCTTCCATTAAAACCGAATGTCGCGGACTGCAAGCTGACACTTCGTCGCTACCCACACTTTCTCTCATTTCCCGAGATAATCACGGGATTGCGAGAAGGTGCGTTCGTTTCTCCTACCACGCTATCTCGTAGTTGCGAAGAAGCGTGGACAGGCAGGCAGGTGGGTATGAAGTGTGGCGGTTGTTATTACCTATTCCAGCGCATGTCCGAAAGCCGTTCTAAACTAGCCGATATATGTGTGCGAATAGAATGGCAGCGATCTATTTCGGAAACAGCAGTTAGTTCTGGCTCTTAACCACCTCTTTTACATCATCAGCAAACTCCCGCTTAATGATATGCATACGACCTTTCCAGGCAAAAAAAAAAAAAAAAAAAAATGGCTGCCTACGACGGCGATTTCGAAGATTTTGTTGCAATTCTTGAAGTAAATGGACAATTAGAGGAATTATAGAAAGATCAATGGAGAGAGAAAGAGAAAGGCAACGTTGCCTTATGTTATTCAGCGACAAGAGTACGGCGCCTGTCATTCTCATGTGCAAGATTCAGCAGAACAGGTAAGCATGCTTTATACTTTGCGGTTTTGTATTATGAATCGATGAATAGACTTGTGTCCGATTTACTTAAACTGATCGGCATAGGGTGTCAGCTATTAGGCTGCTGCAATAGGAAGACAGAAATGATTCTTCATCGCAAAAGAATTCGACCAGTCAAACTGGAGAAGTACACAAGTTCCCAGATCACGGCTTGAGAACCAAAAACTGTTCGGAAATGCACTTAGCGAACCTCAAAACACGGTTCCGAACATGTGTTTGTGCGGTTCAGATGCAAAAACTTATTGTTCGCCCTGTTTAGAACGGGGCTTAAAAAAAAAAAAAATGAAAAGGAGAGAAAAGAAGAAGAAGAAGAAGAAGATGATGATGAAGATGATGATGAAGAAGAGACAGATAGACAGACAGACAGAGAAGAAGAGAGGGATTCCTGTGTTCCGTTTCCAAATGTGATGCGGTGATTCCGGGGGCATGTGATTGAACTGCAGATAGGAAACAGCAACATCCCGACCTGCACTATTGTTCCCCTCCCTTTCCCCCTTCCCAACCCCCCCCCCCCCCTTCCCTCCCCCTCCTTTAACCTCTTGTCAACACACAACTGATGCCATGAAATATGTGTGCTGTCACGTGGTATGGGTGATGTGTGATTTGTCTCATGTCCTGTAATACGACTACTGCCATACAATTGTGTGGTCTCTCTCTCTCTCTCTCTCTCTCTCTCTCTCTCTCTCTCTCTCTCTCTCTCTCTCTGTCTGTCTGTCTGTCTGTCTCTCTCTCTCTCTCTCTCTCTCTCTCTCTCTCTCTCTCTCTCTCTCTCTCTCTCTCTCTCTCTCTCTCTCTCTCTCTCTCTCTTTGTCTTTGTCTCTGTCTATCTCAGTGAAATCTCTGGCAAGTATACAGCAGAGGCTTTGAAATTCGAAATGAAGGGAACATCCCAAAGCGAGGTGATTAAAAACATAACGAATTTTAAGGAAAACGGTGAGATCATTTAGTTTTGATTGTTGATGTACTCCAAATTCTCGAAAGTGCATTATTCTAGAAGGTCAGTGTTCAGGCATATGTAGCTTGGTGAACCAGCATTGTTTTAATTCATGTTTGTTGTGGATTTATTGTTTACGTTCTTTGCTTTTTTGCTTTGCTCCCCCCCCCCCCCCTCCCCTCCTCCATTTCTAGGGTGTATAGCTAATGACATGAAAATATTCAGTGTTCTGTGTCTTGTCTCTCTCTTTCTCCTACTCTTACTCTCTCCCTGTGTGCGTGCATGCGTGTGGTGTGTGTGTGCGTGTGTGTGCACGCGCGCGGGTGCACGTACGTGTGTGTGTGCGTATGTGTGTGTGTGTGTGTGTGTGTGTGTGTGTGTGTGTGTGCGTGCGCGCGCGCGCGCGCGCGCGTGTGTGTGTGTGTGTGTGTGTGTGTGTGTGTGTGTGATGTCTTTGTTTCAGCTACCGTTTGTTTTTTTTTGATTTTCCATATTTTCTAATACATATTTCTGCATTTTGGATTAAAAAAAAATCTCAATGACCTTCATATCATTAGGACTTGTTGTCAGTGATATTGAAGTGGCCAGAGAGTCTATCTCTCTCCGTATACCTACCCCCCCTCCCTCTCTCTCTCTTTGTTTTGTTTGTCTCTGTATCTCTCTCTCTGTCTCTCTGTCTCTGTCTCTCTCTCTCCCTCTCTCTCTCATTAAGGACCGGATGAAAAAAGCATCTGTTTGCTTATTTGTTACCCATGGGAAATAAAGATCATCATCATCATCATCATCATCATCATCATCATCATCTTCATCTTCTCTCTCTGTCTCTCTCTGTCTCTCTGTCTGTCTGTCTCTCTCTCTCTCTGTCTGTCTGTCTGTCTCTCTCTGTCTCTGTGTCTGTCTGTCTGTCTCCTTCCTCTCCCCCCCCCCCCCTCTCTCCTCTCTCTCTCTCTCTTCTCTCTCTCTCTCTCTCTCTCTCTCTCTCTCTCTCTCTCTCTCTCTCTCTCTCACTCTCTCTGTTTAACTTTTGGTTAATAGCAAAGCCTATTCTTTCTTGGGGTTGGCTCGTTAGGGCCCAGTGCCCTCAGGGCAGAAGAAACCACACACACACACACACACACACACACACACACACACACACACACACACACACACACACACACACAGAGAGAGAGAGAGAGAGAGAGAGAGAGACAAACAGAGGATGTTCTCTCTTGTTCACAAGTCTATTCCTCCTCCCCACCCCAAACCACCAGTGCAGTCTCTCTCTCTCTCTCTCTCTCTCTCTCTCTCTCTCTCTCTCTCTCTCTCTCTCTCTCTCTCTCTCTCTCTCTCTCTCTCTCTCTCTCACGTTGTTTCTGCATCTATCGGTTTTTAGTTCTGCTGCTCGGCAGTTGAGTAGATGAACCCTCATCAGTAGAATGTGCGTTGGGTCTTTATTGGTATTAGGCGCTATTTTGACTGGTGCTTATTGGGACTGGGTTCTGTTGGTGATGAGAACCATGGAGTGGGTTTACTAATTCAAGTTATTTTCAAGTAAGGATATGGATCATTATCATGACTATTATAAATACTTATATAGCGCATATTCTCAGCTGGAGCGGTTGAGGACAAAGCTCTAAGCGCTTTACAATCCACTCGTTTACACAAACGGACTGCCTACCTGGGTAGTGCCGACTGAAGAGCTGCCAGTTGGCGCTTCATTCAGTCAGTCGTTTGCCGTGTCATCCGGTTAGTATCGTTAAGTATCGTTCACTCGGTTTCCTTACTTCGTTCTTTCTTTTCTTCCATTTCTCACGCAGGGTGCATGCTATGTGCAACACGTCATCCATACCAGCGGCCAAACTGGCCTTCTCTTCCGAAAGTTGGTGATGGGCTTTTGCGTGTGTGCAGGATGTTATGCGTGTGTTCACACACAGAATCTCGGCTTATAGTCTCATTCGAAGGACAGTATAATAATAATAATAATAAAATAATAATAATAATAATGAATACTTATATAGTGCCTATTCTCGGCTAGAGACCAACCTTTAAGCGCTTTACAGTCAACACTCGTTTTTACACACGGGCTGCCTACCTTGGTAGTGCCGACTGAAGAGCTGCCAGCTGGCGCTTCATTCAGTCGTTTTCCGTGTCATCCAGTCAGTATCGTTGAATATCGTTCACTCAATTTCCTTACTTCCTTCATTCTTTCCATTTCTCACGCAGGGTGCATGTTGTGTGTAACGTGTCATCCATACCAACGGCCAAACTGGCCTTCTCTTCGAAAGTTGGTGATGGGATTTTACGTGTCTGCAAGATATTATGCGTGCGTTCACACACAGAACCTCGGTTTTATAGTCTCATTCGAAGGACTGTGTGGGAAATGGAGTCAGATACCAATGTTAACTCCCAGGGAAAAAGTCCCCTATACCGAAACGGCCCAGGGGAGATGCGAACCTGCAACCCCAGGATCCACCAAGATTACGAGTCCGGCACTCTATGACTGAGCTGTTGCGGCCCATTGATGCATGTTCTGACCCGCACCAACGGAGAAAAACTGGATGTCATCACTGTCATAGATTCAATAGTGCACAAAGGATTCACTCAAAGAACAACTGAAGTAAATTATGTAATCCGGATACCACACAAAGAGAAAGATAAGTAATTTTCCCGAGGGCTTGTGTCTCCTAAAAACAAAATATCTGGAAAAGAATGAAAGACAGATAATGAGTCAAAGAGGCCCAGTAGGTTTGCGAAACACAAAACTAAATAATGCAGATATAGCATTACAAACACAACCTGTAGTTGTTATCGTCATCTGCATTTAACAACTACAACTTCGGGCGGCTTCACGCATACTGTCAGCTTTTCAGCGTCTCTCGTTGCAGACGAGTTCACAATCTCTCACGCGCTTACATGACCACGTGTATTCCGTGACTGCCATCGTTCTAAGAAATCAGCTTCAGGCTCTTCTACTTGTTCAAATTGTTAAAACGTTTCAGGGGTTGTTCAGCCTATCTTAAACGTTAACCAAATTAACGTTTTGTGACATTCACAATTGTTTGTACAAGACTGGATTTTTTCCCTTGTTCTCTGTAATAATCTATAACGATATATTATCTATATGATCTTTGCCTTCACACACGGCAATGGCTCTATCCAAACTGGGACCTAATGGAATAGCTGTGATGAAGGTTCGTGGTTATTCGTCAGGGGACAAAAATATATGACCTGCGCATAAAAAAATGTCGCAGTGCATTATATTTCGAGGTGACAGTGAGTAGTACCAGAACGTCTAGGTGATACACGCTCCGTAGAACTGATGTGCATGTCATCACATTGCATGAACATTCAGAATGGTCTGCTTTACTGTTATATTAATAGTGCTGACAGCGACTGTGATAAATACAATCAAACCTCACTTGGGTCTCGTAAGAGATGCAACCCCACCACCTCCTCTTTCTCACCCCGCTCCTCTCTTTTCTCTGCTCTTCTCTTCTCTTTCTTTTCCCCCCCCCCCCTTCTTCTCTCTTTCTCTCCCCCCCCCCCCTCTCTCTCTCTCTCTCTCTCTCTCCTGTTTCCCGTCTCGCCCCTCTCTCTGTCTCTCTCTCTCTCCCCCCTCTCCTCTCTCTCTCTCCTCTCTCTCTCTCTGTGAGTGCGCGTCGCCAAGCAGTTATTAGAACTGATGGTCTCTTTAGTAAACCAGTTGATCTCTCCTAGTCTCTCTCTCGTCTCTCGGTTCGTCTAGTCTTGTCTGTATTCTCCCCCCCTCTCCTCTCTTCTTCTTCTCTCTTTGAGTGAGTGCGCGTGCGCAAGCAGTTATTAGAACAGATGGCTATTTATTAAACCAGTTGATTAGTTTAGCTAGTCACTTACGTAGTCTGTTGATTTTTGGTTGGTAGATAGCTATTTACTGTCATTTAATAGTTGGATAGATAGTTATTTACTGTGATTTAAATTGGTGGGGTAGATAGCTATTTACTGTGATTTAAATTTGGGTGGGGTAGGTAGATAGCTATTTACTGTGATTTAATTTGGTGGGGTAGATAGCTATTTACTGTGATTTAAATTGGTGGGGTAGATAGTTATTTACTGTGATACAAGTCAAATATGTTATTGGCTTTGAGCACTCTCCCACGTCCCCTCCCCCTTCTACTCTGTTCAGAAAAAAGAAAGAAAGAAAGAAAAAAAACAGAAGTAAACGTTTATGCTGTAATTCTCACGTCAATTTTCGCAACTCTTCAGGAGTTTTCGTGATTTGATTTCTTTGTATCCCTGATATGGGGTGGCGGTAGAACTGATAGCAGGAGTGTTTCCTCCGTCTGCTCCTCTTTCTCCTCCTCTTCCTGCAC
>JADBJO010009283.1:70000-72500 GCA_016801955.1 Conus betulinus
AGGGGAGTGGGTGGATGTTTGTATAAGGGAGAAGGGGGGGGGGGGGTAAGTAGGAATGATATTTTTCTCCCTCCTTTTAACTTTTGTTTCATTTTACTGTGTAACACATTGTAAAAGGTTAATAAAAAAAAAAGTTTGTTTTTTTTTTAAGGTAGCCCAAATAGTGCTCTGAACTCTACACCAGCCAGGGCACAGGAGATCCACATGAGTGAACAGCACAGGATTCATCACGTAAGGATGAGTGTCCAGCACTCCACGAAGGAACCACAGCTGCAGTGAAACTGCATGAAACTGAAGGAAGGCTGGAAAGCATCCACAGCATCCCTCGACAAACACTGAACTCTGGCACCAAGGCAGAGATGTAGACTGTGTCTCTTCAGAAGAAACATCCGTGCTAACTCGCATTGTATTCGAGGTCCAGGGCATGGATGCATGCAAAGAATCAAAGAATTTCGCTCGCTTATTAAACCCTATTCCATTTCTGGGAGTAGAGTAGAATGATGTGCGCCAGTGGGGGTGAACAACCGAAACTGTACCACGCATTGCAGATTGATGTCGTGGTTCGATATAATCTCCGAACATTGAATGTGGATACCTTACTAGTTCGTTTTAAAACCGGTCGCATACGCAGAAGCCTCATCGATGCTAAGCCTGGGAGATTTACCTGAGAAAAGACGGGAGGAGGGGGGGGGGGGGGGGGGGGGGGACATTAACATTAACATCGATAGAAAGGAAGATGAAACAGATACATACATTTATGGAAAAACAAATATTCGGTATACAATATTATGGTGGGAAGCCAATGAAGTTTTTAACATAAGCGCCTTTTTCAAGTGTGAACAACGCCTTCATATTCCTATTGACTGGATAGAGGTACTGAAAAGGATTAAGAAAATTAAAGAAACAAAACTGAAATAGTTCCAAATCAAAACATGTCACAGAATTTTAGTAACACATAGTGTGTGCTGAAAAAGTATGCAAATGATTGATAACGACAAATGTAATTTCTGTAATAGGGAAAAAGACTCAATTAATCATTACCTGTGGGAATGTGAGTTTACACGCGCTTTCTGGAAAGACCTTGTAAAAGCTCTAAAAATTAATTGTTCACATTGTGAAAGATTACCCCTTAACGCGGAGATTATATATTTTGTACGGGATGAGAAAACAAAAACCAATAATATGCTAGAACTGATAATTTTAATGGGAAAATATTTCATCTATAAATGTAGAATTAACGAAACAAAACCTAATGTAAACATGCTTTTTTAAGGAGCTGGACTACAGATATAAAATGGAGAAATATATGTCCTTAATGGAGATCAATCTTGCTACCTACCAACAAAAATGGTCACCACATATCACACTATTAGGGGGCTAATGGTCATACTAGGTATTTCATATGATTATATGTGTAGCAAAATTTTTGTGTATGTGTGTGTGTGTGTGTGTGTGTGTGTGTGTGTGTGTGCGCGCGCGTATGTATGTGCATGCACGCGCACACACACATACATATGGACGTGTGGATGTATAAATGCATGTTCAAAATAAGTACTGTACACTTTTTTTTTGTTTACTGTTTAAAGTCATCCATGAACTTGGATCCTCGAGAAATAATGGTAAATTAAAGTGTGTCTGTACGATTTAATTTGTTAGAATACCATACTTCGATGGAGTCGAGGTAATGATTTAAGTAATACGGTTTATAACCTTGTATTATGTCTGTGTATGTTATTCGTTATGTGTGCCCATTTAAAAGATAATTTCTAGATCAAGAAAAAAAAAACCTAAGTAAGCAAGATAATAGTTACTGTATAATTATTTGAATAGCTGTTATTAAAGTTCTAATTTAAATGACATGCAGATTTTTTTTTTGGAGGGGGGGTGGGGGGGGGGGGGTGGTGGAGGAGGATATTTCTGTTGTCTTCGTTTTATGTGATCTTTGTTACTGTTTGAAATGAAATAAAAGAACTCTTTTAAAAAAAGTATATGGTAAAATAAAAAATATTCGGTATACCGATACAAGGATACGTATGATCCTTTATTTTCACACCATTACCGGAAATGGACCAACACGGAAGAGCATTGGGGGAGTATCATGACATCATATTATGCCTCGGGCTGATATATGTAAAACACCATTACCTGTAAATATCATATCTCTATTTTCACTCAATTGACCCTCTGTAGCTATTATGACCGTATTCTACTGTGTATGTTACACTCAGTAGCGGTTTCATGTTTCACTGCGTCCATGTTTCACATACCAGTGTGCCACCAACTGAGGGTTTTACACATCACCGTGTCTAAGTTCTATCCCGTACAGGCAGAGTACGCTTAACCGTATCAATAGTTTTCCGCTTGTTCCACCCATTGAAAGTTCTGATCTGTGTACGACGCATACGATGTGGTCATTCAGACAATTGATTCGGTCTGCTGTCACTATCGGCGCGGTAACGTCACTCTGGATATACAGTCTACGGCGAAAATGAGTCCACGG
>JADBJO010009283.1:77500-85469 GCA_016801955.1 Conus betulinus
TCTCGCATACTCCGCATACAAGAATCAGACCTACGCTTGGAACTTGCCATGCTGAGCTAAGCTTTACTTCTTTTTGTTTATTAGCGACCCTCCCCTCCCCCAACCCCTTATCAATAAACTAAAAAATTTCCAAATAATGATGTTAAAACAAACAAACAAATATCTAGTGCATCACCTTTTTGGGAGAAAAGCTGACCTACTGACCTGATTATCTTTACTAATTTTCTTAGCACTAATATTCAAATTAATATGTCACCAGAATAACTTTTTTTTCATTTGCTTTTTAGTTTCATTTAAGTCTAAAAAAAAAAAAAGTACATGCTCCCCGTTTCACTTGTTTTTAAAAAAGGGTGTTGGCATGTTGGTTTCAGCCTCCCCTCCTCACATGAAAATGAAATGCTGTAACTTATATGTCATTGACAGTTGTGTCACAGCCTCCCCTCCTCACATGAAATTCTGTAACTTATATGTCATTGACAGTTGTGTCACATCTGTTTGCAGGACTGGCTGCACTGCTTTCATTTTATTACCTTTTCCCCATATCATTGGCCAAAAATAGATTTGGTAGTCAGAAGCAAGAGTTGGTCATGAAACTGCGACAAACCTTTTTTATGGCTTATGTGAAATGTTATTGTACATTTTATGTATATATTTCTTAAACTGATTGAACCAAATAAACTGTAATGATTTCAGGACATAGATGACTCAAGTCAGTCGGTGGCATCTGGGGTTGAAGTCACAGAACAGGAAAGGAACTATACATCTCTTAGTGTGGTGAGTAAATGCTGCTTTGATTTTTGTTTTCTAAATTAACATTATTCTTCTTCTTCTTTGTACACAGGCTATCAACTCCTGTGGTCACCCCCAATCTAAGCATTCAAGTCAATACACACAACCTGCCTACCTAGCCTTGGGGGTGGATTTTTTGTGTGTATGACTGTTTTTTGTATCCCACTTAAAGGTAGCCATACTCCATCTTCAGGGAGCTGGGAAGAAAGACATTCATACAGAGCATAAAAAAATAAACACTGTAGTTTTATAATATGGTGTATGTGTGTGTGTGTGTGTGTGTGTGTGTGTGTGTGTGTGTGTGTGTGTGTGTGTGTGTTTGCAAGGGTGTCACTGATTTGGTATTATGAAACTAAAGTTTTTTAATCATATATAACAAAATCTCTTCATTTGAAAAGACATGTGATTTAAAAATGTGGGTCTTATTATGTATAGAGTAAAATAATATATTCTTGTCTCTATTTCATTACCAGTGTACCTTTTACATCTAAGTTTATGGCTTTTGACATTGTTTTTTCTTTGCTCCTTATTGTTTTTTTCTCTGCTCCTTCTTCAGGTAGACCTTGATGTGGTAAACCAAGCCTGTTCAAAGTTGATTGCTGATGATTGCATGCCAGTTGAGGTGCATGAAAATTGCCAATCTGCAGACCGTAAGTTGTAGTAAAAACTTTGAACTCCCCCCCCCCCCCCCCTCTATTAACTCCATTTTCTTGTTTCACTTTCAGATCTGTTTTCATTTGATCCCCCCCCCCCCCCAAAAAAAAAAATTCTTAGGATTAAGTGAATTGAGAGAGTTAATTCAATGAAAATGTCTTTTATAGTAAAAAAGCACAGTGTGTTAAAAAAATAATCATATTTTTATTATCATTTCCTTACCACAATCAATGAAGTTTGCTGGCAAGTCAGTTTAGGCAGTACTGCCTGTTTAATCAGTTTTAAAATAGGGTCAGTAGACCAGCTTTTAAAAAAATAAATTTATATTAAAATGGTACACTGAAAATTTTTTTTCTCAAATTCAGTACCACATATTTCATTGTTTACCATGACTCATACACTTTTGTAATCAGGAAGACAGTGTTTGTTATTCTGTGTTGATGTTTTTTTTTTTCAGGATTTTTTCCCCACTCACTGGTAAACAGTAAAAAAAAAAGTTTTGGAATTGAGTGGGGGATGGGGGTTGGGAGTGTGTGTTGGCAAGAATTAAGGTCATTTGGGAAACAAGAAACCAACCATTTTTCTTTCCTTTTCAGATCACAGATGCTTCTCACTGTAGCTCTGTATTAATTAAGTGTGTTTAGAATAGGAAAAGAAACATTTATATTATATCGGGTAATGGTTCAAAGTTTTTTTTTTTAAAGTTGTTTTGCTACTTTGTGTAGGACATAAGGTACTGTCCTGTCTGCAGTTCCTGATGACCTGTCTGACTGTGACTGGGGCCTACTTCAAAAGCAGCATCAAGGAAAAGGCCTGGGCCAAGTTTCATGCTGCTGTGGCAGACCAGCACAACATGTGGCCCCTGGATGAGATTGTGACCCCTAAGTTTCAACATGGCTGTGTTTTGCAACGTTTGAAATCCTTCTAGAGAATCTGGGTAACTGCGGCACAAAATCAAAGATACTTGATAGCACGTCTGATTATGAATTAAATGGAAAGGATAGGGCTGTTACTGTATATGTTGGTGGGGCTGTAGTTTGCAAATAAAGCAAAAGGCTTATAGACTGAAGAACACAGAGCAAAAGCAAGAACTGCTTAATTTGGTTGAAGAACTTACGACTACAGGTGGCAAATCGGAATCAGGTAGTCTGACATCCTTACTTGACAGAGGTGGTCTAGCGAAACTGCATCCAAACATAGAACTTATGTTTCTGAATCTCAAGACAACTTTCAGGGGCTTGTTTGGAGAATTTTCATCAACAACAATGCTTTTTCAGGACTTCTTTCAGAAATGTTTATCTCTGGATGCAGTTTCAACTAGATTTCATGATCATTTGTACAAAGTAATGTTCAAGAAACAACCAAACAAAAGCTCTTCAAGGATATATTATTTCTTTATTTTAAAATCAGAGCTCATCACAAGTGCAAGACATTCATGGATAATTTCCATCGCAATACACAGAAGGAAAAGAGAGAAAAGGGTCTTAGGAAACGCCTGAGACAAAAGAAACAAATCCCCAGTGTTGATGACACAGAATAAGAAACACAAAGTATTGGCCAAATCATGTGTATGTGTATTGACAAATGTAGTACTGTGAAGTTTTTTGTTTCATAACAAAGGTGTTACTAGATTTTGATAAAGCATTTGTTTTTCGTCGCCTATCACAGAGCTGCCTACTGCCCATGGTAAAGGTTACGTGTTCCTTAAAGCAGTTGCAAACACCCTGTCCCAGGAGCCCACTTTTCTGCTTGTAACAAAGAGAGTGACCAACAAAGAATTATAGAAACTTTAGTTCATGAATTTGCAAAATATATTTCATAAATCATGACACGCAATCTGTGTCCTGGAAATACAGAGCAATTCATATATTTGTGACTCGCTTTTTGTGTGAAATTCCATTTATTGTGGACAAATCTTGATTCCCAAGAATAAATCTTATTTATTTATTTTTTTCATGCATACCATTAGGTTCATGGCCTTTATGTGGATTGAGAGTCTAATACTACCAGACTGAAAGCAAGAAAGAGAGAGATTTCATGCATAGTGTGAAATTTCAGATCATGTGAACCATTTGAATGAGTGTGTGAGCTGATTATTTTGTATCCGCTTAGTGTGAACTGTCTTACAAGACCAACAGCATGCTGTCTTTAGCCATTACTATATTTGATTATTTTGAATTTGTGTTGCTCCTGTCCACTTTCTTTCCTACCAGCATGTTTTATCGGAAGCACTTGTTACTAAATAAAATGTGTTTGAATTCATTGGTGGTCTCTTTTCTTTCATCTTACTGTTGTGCTGCATTATCCAGATTATAAACCCTTCACATTATAAAGCGCAGAGGTCTTGGGCTAGGAAAAAAATATCGCCTTACTGTTCATGAAATAATACAAAAGTATTTTGGATGCAGAACGCTTAAACATGCCATACAAAATGGTTACCGTATTTTTCAGGCTATAAAGATGTTACTTTTTTTTCAGACTGACCACTGCGGCTTATAATGTGAGTGGTAAAATAGTAACAAAATGTAATAACAAATGTGAAAGTAGGTTGAAGTTTGGGGAATGCGATATCCACCATAACAAAATCTGAAAGTGGGGTGAAGTTTGGGGGATGCACCTTGTTCGCTGTAACCAAATCAGTATGCCTCCGGTTTACCAACCTACCCTAGTTTTTCCTGCTAACTCAAAATTTCTTGGGCATCTTTGATAAAAGTGTGACAGAACAATTTAAGCAGAAAATGCAAGGTTAAACTGTAACTGTACTCTTACTAGGTAAATCAAAGACTATTACTTGTGCCATATTCATGTATTTCAGGAAATACAGCGAAACTCTTGCACTGCAAAAAAAAAAAAAATTAACAGGTCAAAAGAAATAAAGGATGTAGCTTACATTTTGAGAGAAAAAAAAATAAGACAGGTACAAAGGACCTCTTATAAGGCCAAAAAAGTTATGTTTCTGTGTGAAACAATTTTCTTTTAATAGGGGGTGGTTGATCGGCTTCTTTTCTTTTGAAAAATTGTGTTAAAATAAAGCACTGGGTTGTAATTGTTGAGTCAAATTTGGTCACTTGATGGCTACAATGCTTTTGCTTGCATAATGGGGAGCACTACTTTGAATTCATCTTTCATTCCTTTTTTTTTTAAATCAGGGGTGGTTGGGAAACCAGAAAAAAACACTTTTTTCCACCCTAACTAAAAACAGATACTAAAAAGAATGTCTGCCTAACTCAAAATGTTGACAATCTCAAAATAAAACTCAAATTCTTCAACATTACATTAGGCAATTTGCAAATAACATTTCCATCAATGGCTTGGAGTCAAAGTCAACTGCCTCTAGACAGTGGATTGACTTATTATTGACCTTGTGCAATAATAAACAAACTTTTACAACAACACAACAACAACACAACAAAAAAAGACTGCAGCAATTGTAACAGTATAATCAGCATTATATATAAGCCGCAAAGTTTTGTTGTTGTTGTTGTTTTTAATAAGAGCTCTTAGTTTTAAAAATATGATCAATAATAATTCAATTGACTACTTATGGATAGTCTACTTTGGTTCCAAGCCATCGACTTAATTTAATAACATTATTTTTGTCATAAAAAATTGCCAGTCACATTTAAAGTAACATATGCAAGGCAACATTTAACCATCGGATTTTATATGCAAATATATCATTACTACATCTAGGTTCTTTTTCTTCTTACACAGGCTATCAAGTCCTGCGGTCACCCCCAGTCCGCAAGTCAATACACAACCTACCTACCTAGCCCTGGGGGTGGATTTTTGTGTGTATGACTGTGTTTTTTTTTTTTATCCCCACCTAAAGGTAGCCATACTCCATCTTCAGGGAGGCTACATCTAGGTAAAACAACAGCAAACAAAACCCTCTATCAAGATTTTTTTTTCTGTCTTGAAAAAGCACAATAGCTTTAACAGAATGTCCATCCAAACGACTGGACCACTGTCCTATCGTCAATCATTCACTACTCTCCACTGTCCTGTACAAGTAAGAACATATCAAATGACTGCCATGTGATTCCAGAGGATTGTGCACATGTACAAATTGATCACTTCCACCCCCATGGCTAGGTAGGTAGGTTTGTATTGACTTGTATGCTTAGAATGGGGGTGACCGCATAGCCTGTGTATGCAGAAGAAGAAGAAGATGATCACATGATCAACTGATCTATATACACATTTCTGTGGGCATGTTTAAATTAAGTCAAGTTACCCCAAATTATAGTCAAAACTGCCACTTACATGCAAATTGTTTAAGTCGTTTTTCACTCATGTGAAACCTAATGTTGAACAAAATTGTGCGGTAAACTTGGGATAAATTCAGGTGACCTGATAACATGTGTACATGGGCACAGAACAGCAAGACATGTGATCATTTCACTCATGCGCAAAATGCTCTAGATGGATGTGGTAGTTATATGGTTAATTCACATATGCGCAGGACAGTGGAGAAAAAACGGATGGTGTAGAGGATATAACACTAGTTTTGTAGTGATGCTGGTAAGCAATAGGCCTACAGAGCTTACAACATTTCTAATGCCTTTTCTTTTTCTTCAGAGGGCTGCAGCTGATCTCAACTGCCTCGTCTTCTGCTTCATGCTGTCGCCTCCTTGTGATGTTTCCTTTAGGCTGACAAGCAATTGCAAGACTGCGCTGCATTCTGAGCTTGTTTTCATTGTAGGCAAACGCCCACAAGGTGGGATTGTCACAACGCCTTCCAAGGCCCAGGTGCCTCCCAAAGTGTTTCTCCAAAGGGTCTTGACAGAAGCGGTTGCTCAGGACAAACTCAACACCATGTGTTAATAAATACCTGCAAGCTCTGGGAAGGAGCGAAGCGTCATACACATGCCTTTGAAAGTTTGATGAGTGATGAACATCTTGTTCTTCTCTGTCTGCTGGCTGAAACCATCCCGCTGTTGGATGGCCTGCTTCCACTCGGTGAAGTACCTGAGTAGTTCCTCCAAAAATGAAAACCTCTCATCATCGACACTAGTGTATGGCATCAGATAAGCTTTCCTTTTTTGAATGCCTTCACTCTTGGCCCTAACATTAAACAGTCAAAAAATTTGTCCATCTTGATGATGAGGTTGGCCGTCTCTCGACACTCCTCTCCTTGCTCAAGCAACATTTTGCCAACACTTTCGCTCATCACCTGAACAGCTAGCTTCACGTTCATCACTGATGCAGGGGTCAAGTGGATGTGATTGTACGTCAGTTTTGTAGTCCGCAAGGGAGACTTGCTGGCATTAGCTCTCTTCTTCCTTATTTTTTAGCAGAGACTCAACGTAACGACAGGGTTCACAAAATACAGAATTGGCCTTAAGGATCAGCTTGCAGGATTTTGATCTTACTGTAGACATTTGATCATCCACAGACTTGCAAATGACATGCCTATAATAAACGCCTTTGTTAGATTTCCCCAGCAAATCTGCATACTCTTGCAATGATTCATCTGCAATGCCGGTACAAATAATTTTCTTGTGGAGCTTCAGCAAAAAAGATTTTAATGACTCCTTTTCAATACTAGTTGTCTCTTCTGCAGCTAGAAGACCGTACACTTGAACAGTAGCAATATAGTCAGCTTTGACTGTCACTTTTAGCTTTAAATTACTGTTGTCCACCACAGCAACCACGAGTTCTTCTTCTGCACACTGAATCTTTATCCAGGGAAGAGGCAGGTCTTCTGCAGCTTTTAGGACCTCACCAGAAGTATAGTAGGCCACAAGATCCGGCATTGGAGGTGATGGTCTGTGAACCTGAAACAAATATTAGAAAAAAAATTATTATCTGCACGATAAAATCTTAATAGAGTTTACACTGGAAGACTGATTGGGATTCCACCAAGCAACAAGAAGAATTATTTTTTTTTTGGAATGAGCTTGCCACCATCATATAGCGCAGGGAGGGGAAAAAAAGTTTGTTTTCTGTTTCATCACTTTTCAAAACAGGGTTGGTAGATCAGTTCAATAATTTTCATGAAAGTGATACACTGTGGTGCCATTGAAAAAAAAAATTGGACACTCAACCCTGTGTGTCATTGACAGCGGTGACGCATTTAATTTTTTGACTTTCTGAAATCGCACCCCCCACCCCCACCCCACCCCCATGGTACACAACAATTAGGTTACGGTGAAGTCGGTGGGTGGGAATTAAAAACCTAGGATCAGTCGGAAAATTGGAAAACTCTTCTCTTCTTCTTCGCATTCTTCACATGTCAAATTGGAAACAAGCTGCTTTTGTGGGGGTGGGGAGGGGGGCTACAGAACCAAGCAGCAGAATACTGGGTCCTGGTGCATAAGAAAAGAAAGATATCGCCTTGGGGTAAGAACATCCGATCATCATCATCACCGAGATAAATTGACAATCAAAAAATGGAATCAGTTTGGAGACCAGAAGCAACCATTTTTCAGGTGGTAGAGGGGGTGGGGTGGGGGATGGGGGGCTCTTTGGGACTAGATGAGTAAATCAGGGATCGTCCAAATAGCCAAAGCGGAGCAAAACA
>JADBJO010009284.1:5000-22500 GCA_016801955.1 Conus betulinus
CGGGACTTATGGGAAAACGCACAGCAAGCTTTTTATGATTGATACCTGAATTTGTCAACAAGTGAGAAGAATATGTTTGTATCGTTTCAGTGGCCCGATGTTTTTAGCGCGTTTAGGAAAGTCTACATCAGACCTCATATCCAGTTCCGTTTGGTTAGCACTTTGAATAGTTGAGCAGCGAAAGAATGTACTTAGCGCATGCTAGTTCACGATGGTCATCAAGAGGTAAGACACCAGCTTCATGGTATGTTCCTAAAGCTGAAGCATGAAATGGAACACCAAGGGCTAATCTGAATGCCTTAGAGTCTATACATTGAAGCTTTTTTTTAGTAAGTACTTAGGAGCACTAAAAAAGACCTCTTGTGCATATGACAGTTTGGATCTAACTAAAGCAGAAGACAGACGTATTAAACTTTTTGTTTCCTGGCCCCAACTTTTTTACTTATAACCTTCAGCAGATTAAGAGATTTCCTCGCTTGATTTATTATATGTTCCAAGTGAAAATTCCAAGAAAGATTTGACATAAGATGCACACCAAGGAATTTAATCTCAGAAGTATAGCTCAATGTAGTATTATGTACTTTGAAAGTTGGGAGTATTGTGAGCAGACCCGCCCGCATCAAAATAGCATCATACGGGATTTTTCAGCCGACAGGCATAAGCCATTATCAGACATGAAGTTCGCAATGTTGTCTAACTCGTTTTGATATATTCTTCTAATGTAATTAACAGATCTTTTTGATGTGTTTTTTTTTTAATGTGGCGTTCAACCATAAGCAGATGTCATCTGCATATTGAATAAAGTTAATGCTTTTTTTTGAAATGTATTTAGGTAAATCATTAGTTTAAAATTAAAGAGAAGAGGGGCGATCACAAAGCCTTGAGGGATACCCATATCTAGTAATCTTTTGGATGAATAAGTATTACCAATTCTTGTCTGAATACTTCTGTTGGTCAGGAATGTTTTCACAAATTTATAAATATGACCAGAGAGACCTATAGTTTTTAATTTATATAAAAGCCTATCATGCCAAACTTGATCAAATGCCTGCTGATATCGAAAAATGTGGCGAGTACGTTTTGTCTTCTAGCAAACTGGTGTTTAATTCGCGTAGTGAGCTTTACAAGATGATCAATAGTAGACCTGCCCTTTCTAAAACCAGCCTGATTTGCGGGGATAATGCCAGTTTTTTTTCACAATAGTATGTCAATCTGTTTAGAACAATTATCTCCATTAGTTTACAGACATAGATGTAAGAGCTATAGGACGATAGCTATTTGTGTTTGTCATTGATTTTCCATTCTTTAAAACGGGAACAATAATTGAATCTCTCCATATGGAAGGTATGTTCCCTTCAATCCAACATTTATTAATAATTTCATGTAGAAGTAAAACAAAATTTTGTGGTACATGTTTTAACATTTCATTAGAAATGGCATCTAAACCAACAGACGTTTTCGTATTAGACAATGAAGAAATAGCAGAGTGTAATTCCTGAAAAGTAATATCAGCATTTAGATAGTGATCATTATTTTCGTCAGGATCAGCGTACATTTCTTTGTTAGATTGGTTTTCCCTCATAGTTCTGCATTTTTCTGATAAACTACAGAAGGAGCTATTTTTGGAAAACATGTCAGCAAATGATTCTGCTTTTTGGTATGCCGAAGGAAATTTTTCATCACCTATTATGATTGGATATGCAGGTAAATGGATTCCGTTTCTCATTTCATGGATCTTTTTCCAAATTTTATTGACATCTTTATGTTCACTTATATTCATTAAAACAAAATGATGACCAGTACTCGCATTTAGCATTTTCAATTACTTTATTCCTTTGGTTCTTGGCAATTCTAACTGGTATGCTCCTTTTACCTTTTTTTACTTTTGCGTACAGTTTAAGCGTGCTTTTATTTTTATCAACAGCGTTTCTGCAAGATTTCTGTGTGTGTGTGTGTGTGTGTGTGTGTGTGTGTGTGTGTGTGTGTGTGTGTGTGCGCGCGCGCGCGCACACACACACACACACACACACACACACACACACACACACACACACACACACACACACTCAAAGAGAGAGAGAGAGAGAGAGAGAGAGAGAGAGAGAGAGAGAGAGAGAGAGAGAGAGAGAGAGAAACTCAAAGACTAAAAAGTTTTAATTGCAAAGGCCACCGACCTATCCGCAAGGATGTCAATAATGAACAAAATAGAATGCAAGTGAAAACAAGGACACGTCGGATCCACACACACATAATTATAAACACACACACACACACACACACACACACACACACACACACACACACACACATACACACACCACTTGTGAAGAGTGCGAAGAACAAAGGAAAAACAAACAGAAAACATTTCCTGTGTAGAAGAGGCGACAATGGCGAAAAAGCAGGTATAACATTTTCCTCTGACACTAAAATTTTTAGACATTTCTAGTAGTTATCTTTTCTGCATTGCATAAAAATAAACATGGCTACAGAGCGGGTACGTCTCATTTCTCATTCTGCAATAAAAAGGTTAGCGGTGACCAATACACGTATTTGAAAAAGGGTGAAATATACTTTTCTCTTAAGTCATGGTAAGATGGACAATGAAGCAAAAAATGTAATTCGTTTCCGATCTGATCGCAGAATGGACAGTTTTTAGAGTTGGGTTTGTATCTTTTATGGACATTTAAATCGCTTACTCCTAGCCGAAATTTGACAAAAATATTTCGAAATCTCGGAAGAGTAATATCATTTAGATATGTTTCAGGCTGCAGCAACGAATTAAACAGGCAGTAAGTAAGTAGAATATCTATCACTGTTTGATAATTTATCATTCCATTATTTTTTTTTATAAAATCAGTCATACGTTGTTTCAATTCATGCAGAAAATGTTTTTCGCAACCCACCCTACCATTTAGCCAAACAAAAGAAAATCCAAATACATCTAGACAGTGTTTTATAGAAAAGCACCTAATTCGTTTGCAAGCTAACGTTTTCCATATTTTATAGTAATCTCATTTCATCCATTTCGTATGCTTGTTTTGGCAGCCTTGAGAGAGATAAGTTTTGTAACTTCAACCAGTATCGCATTGCTCTTATTGTGCTGTCTATATACAAAGGATATCTACCCAGCTCTCTATATACCATTGTGTTTGGGGTATTTGGAGACACATTCAAAAAACGTTTACACGCAAACAGATAAGGTAATCAATGCAATGGAAACGACACAGACCCTAGATTTCTGCTGCATACAAACAACATTGGCTTCACTTGAGCATCAAACAATTTAAAAAAGACAGATCGATGTAAAGTCCCCAATCTCCACATCGTTTTCCTGATCTGTACACCTTTTTCCTTTCGCTCGTCCTGAGAATTCTTCGAGTGCAATGTCGTCCGACAATTTTGTGGTCAATGTAAATCCTAAGTATTTATAGCTGTTTACTATTTCGATTTCTTTATCCTGATAAAACCATTTTCATGACTTTGTTAGAAACCCGCCCTTCCTAAAAACCATTACTTTCATCTTTGTTCAAGTTCACTTTGAGCCCTAAAGAAGTTGAAGACTTTTCGAGGTTATTTGTCTGGTTTTGAAGCCCAACTGGAGTTGTCGAGAGCAAGCAGATATCATCGGCAAATAACGGCAAAAATATTTCCTGTAAGCCTGGTAGAATCTGGAATCCATGCTTTCCATTTTGTGTCACTTGTTCGGCAACTTCAGTGATCAGCAGGGAGAAAATCAGGGGAGACAACATGCAACCCTGTTTCACACTTGCTGGACAGTCAAAAAAATCAGAGACTTCATTGCCCCAACGCACACACGACTGCACCGATGCGTAAAGACCTTGTAGCATACGTGGCATTTTGGTAGAGGTTTTAATCTTTTTTGAAGAACAAGCCAACGGCAATCCCTGTCGACTGAATCGAAAGCTTTCATATAATCAATAAAAACAGCGTACACTTTACATTTTTCCTTTCCGGAAAACCGCTTTTTTATTATATATACTAAAGTAAATATATGGTCAATCGTTTCATAATTTTTATGGAATCCAGCTTGTTCTTCGCAAATGTTGTGTTCATTTTCTTCCCATGTGTATAAACGTTTATTTAGAATTTACGTAAACACTTTACTAATAATACTTAACAATGAAATACAACGATAATTTCCAGGGTTATTTGCATCTCCTTTTTTTTTTAAACAACGGGACTTTAATTAATCGCGACCACTCATCTGGATAAACGCCTTGATCAAACAGATTATTAAACAATTTGTAGAAAGGGGGTTATCAAATTTTCTGCTACTTAAAAAAAATCACCGGGTATTTCATCGATTCCAGCAGCTTTACCAGTTTTCACTTTACGAATTGCATATTCAACTTCTTCCTTAGTTATTTCTTCATCCAATTCTAAAACATAAATGGAAATATCTTCTTCATCTACAGTAGCGTTGTGCCCCGGCGATACGGGTGTATGTTGCCCTAAAACTTCGGCGAAATGATCTTTCCAACTTTCTATGTTAATGGTTACGTTTTTTGTTTTACTTCTGGAGCTTACTCGCTTTACTAACGACCAGAATTTTGAACTATCATATTTCACTTTGCAACTAGATCTATCATATTTAATTTGTAATAAAGAAGCACGAACAGACTGATGATAACATTTCTTTTTTCCGTTCAGTTTAGACTGATAATCGGATCGTTATCGTAGGAAAACTTGCTCAACCTCCACTTTACGTGTACACGTGAAGCAGCGTCAGCAGCTAACGACCCGAGAATCACCAAACGTGGGCCTAAATGACCAGCTATGACATACGGAGAACCAAAGCACTGTCTCACAGGGAAACAGCAGCCGACATTTTTTTCTCTCTGATATCATAACATTCAGCAATATATTTAGCAAACAGACGAAGAATATTTCCATCATCAGAAGATAATAGTTCAATCAAAGTATATGGTCTTTCTCGCATCAAATAAATAGTTTTGATTTTTTCCTTTTATCTTCATATGCCTTACATTGAAATAAAAAAGTGCTCTTCATCTTCCTTACTGTTATTGGACACAACACACATACATCATCAACAAAATAAACTTCATTGCAGAACCATTTCTTATTTGCTTTAAAACCAAGGTCCGACTTCTAAATCTGGCCAAAATGCTTCTATGCCGTTTATTAGTAACAGATTTCAAAAAAACATTTCCGGCTGAAGAATACTTTTAAAGGAATAAAACCATGAATACTTGTCATTTTCTTCCATTTTTTGAATGCCAATTCTGTTTGTAGCAGGCTATCAAGCGATCCTTAAATTCTGACATAAATGCCCTTTCGTTCCCTACCTCTTGCTGAGCCACACAATACCAAACCCATTAATAGTAACACATGTTTTACTTTACTAACCAATTGCAGTGTCCACTTTCCATTTGTAAATATAGCATATCATATATGCTTGTCTACATAGCCTTGATGTTGGAAGTTGTGTCAATTTTAACCAATACTTAATAGATTTTGAAAACGTTTGAATAAATAAAGGATATCTTCCAGAATCACCATAAGCCCTTGTGTTTGATGAATGCAGTGGAATGTTCATGAATCTTTTAATAGCCATAGTATGTACCTTTTCCATTTCAAATTTTCTTCTAATCCCCAAACTTCTGCAGCATAAGTCAGCATAGGCGCTATTTGTGAGTCAAATAACTTCCAGAACAAAGAAGGGTCAATGCTATTAAGTCTTTTCATGCATCTTAGAATTTCTACACCCCCCCTTCTTACCTTTCTGCCGATTTCACGCCACCCTGCATTTAGACTTAAACGAGTTGTAAATAACATCCCCAAATATTTATAACTATTGGTTACTTTTACTTCCACATCTCCATACCACCACTTTTCATGCTGGGATAAATAACCACCCATACGAAAGACAATAATGTTTGTTTTCTCTAGATTAACACTTAATTGAAGTCTATCTGCTTCATTTTTTAAAACATTTATTTGATTTTGCAACCCAACAACAGTACTAGAGAACAAGATTACATCATCTGCAAAAAAAGCATAAACAGTTCAACAGCACCTGCAATCACTGTATACCATGTTTGCCTTTATGTGACATTTCTAAAGCTATCTCATTTATAAAAAAATGCAAACATTTGAGGACTCAATAGACAACCTTGCTTCACTCCTCTAGGACAATTGAATAAGTCACTGTACAATCCTTTCTCACGAACACATGCTAAAACTGAATTATATACACCACGAAGAGCATAGTACAATTTTCCTTTAACCCCTGTTTTTCTAAGAACTTGCCACAACACATTTCTATTAACAGAATCAAAAGCCTTTTTAAAATCAACAAAAGCAACATATAGTTTAGTATTTTTCTTTAGGCACTTTTGGACTAAAGCATATAATGTGAAAATATGATCAACTGTACTATACCCTGACCTGAACCCCGCCTGCTCTTCCCCAATTTTGCTCTCCTTTTCAGCCCATTGTGTCAATCTTCTATTCAAAACATGAGTATATACTTTACTAATTATACTTGTGAGAGCTACACCTCTATAATTGTCTGGGTTATTTGGGTCTGCTTTTTTATGGATGGGTACAATAATGGACGTTGACCACGACAGGGGAAAACAATCCATGATTAAACAAATGGTTAAATAAGAAACACAGAAATCAATCACATAGTCATTGGCATGTTTTTTAGCATTCACTTATTATTCTATCTGGTCCCGGGCTTTTACCAGTTTTCAATTTTTCTATACTTGCTCTTACTTCATCTGTAGTTATAGGGTCATCAAACAAAAGCTCATCATTTTGTTCATCTTCTATTTCATCTACCGCTGGATCACTTTGACCATTACAAAGAGAGTTGAATACACTATGGAAATGGTCAAACCATTGCTGTGATGTTATTTCATTGTAAATGGTGGATTTCCTGTTAACTGATCGTATTGTACTCCAAAACAATTTGGGATCATTTATTGATTGTTTAAGTTTTAATATTCTGTTTTCATCAAATTTTCTTTTTTTTTCTTTTCTTAAGTCAATATATTCTTTTCTTTCTTTTGTATATAAATTACTCTTTTCTTCTTTTGTCTCTTTTGTTTTAGCCCTTCTAAATATTTGTAATAATCTCTTTACTTTCTTCTCTCTTCTTCTTCTCACATTCATCGTCAAACCAATCTTCATTTTTTTTTTTTTTTCTTCCCTCCTACTTTCCTTACCATACATGCCGCAGCTCCATATAAAGCATTACAAAAACATCCACACACTTATTTACATCAACTATCATGTTGTTCATAGCTGTAACTAAACATTGTTTAAAATCATCAGAGTTCAATTCATTCTTAAACGTTTGCACATTTTCTTCTGTCCACACCACTCGCTCCTCGCTCACGCGGTCAACTAACGGTACATCTGCTTTAACAGGACAATAATTCCATGTAAACTGAACTGGCAAATGCCAAGAAAAGAGAGCATCCCCCACCTTTAAAGCACAATATAAACATAGTTCACTAGATACTAGAAAATAATCAAATTACACTACAACCCTGAGGAGCAACAAAGGTAAATTCACCATCAGCATCAGTGTCACACGAACCATTCAGAATGCACAAATCAAACAAAAAAGCAAAGGTCCAACAAGGAACGACCAAACTTGTTTACAATTTTTTATCTTTTGAACATCTTTTCATAGAAACAATTTCATCATTATCATCGTCATCATCATTTTGCACATTAAACACATAATTATACATTTTCCTCCTTTGTCTGCTCACAAACTGTTCTGGCGTTCATATCACCACATATAATATAATAAACATTACTATCAGAAAGAGACTGCAGCAGACTATCTTCAAGCATAAGTATACCATCTGTGAGATTAGTTTGTCTATATAGGGGCCCTCCTTCAGGGACAACATAGCACCCCACAAACACAACATCTTTATCTAAGCCAAACACACATTTATTAATTTGAATCACGACAACATTCTCACACAATCAATTTCAATTTTTTGTATAAAGTTTGCTAAGTCTTTTTTAACAAGAACAACAACTCCTCCAGAAAACGCGTCCATGAACAGATAGTTTCTTAGCACAAGCGCTAAATGCAACATAATTTTTAAAGTGAAAACTGAAATCAAATGCATGATCGATGAACGTTTCTGTGTTAAGCAATTATATCATATTTGTTAACAAAATCAAGGAAAGAAATGTCACCAAGTTTATTTTTCAAATTTTCAACATTGTAATTTAGGAAATTAAGTCTTGACGTTTGATGATCGGCCTCATGTTATTTATTATTGCTGGTACTCGAGCGTGACGTACGTCCCCCCTTTTTGTGAGCTAGCTTTGTTCAAGTTACTGTTTTGCCCGCTAAGGTAATTGCCCATCCCCGTCTGCCGTGCATTATCACCCGCAAGGGCGCCAGCGTATGAACGCGGCCCCAGTGACTGCCTGCGGCAAAGGAGAGTGTGTGTAAAAGTTAAAGCATATGTGTGATTTTTATTACTGTTATTATTATCATTAATGCTTTCGTTATTACTATTAATATAATCATCATCATCATCATCATCATCATCATTATTATTATTATTATATTAATATAAGTTCTCGCAAAATGTTAACACGTTTACTGGTTTTTTGTTTGTTTGTTTTTGTGTTTTTTTGTTTTTTGTTTTGTTTTGTTTATATAGAGAACATTTACACAGCGCTGCTTTTAACAGACATAACTTTGAACGAAGCTGAAACCTACGTGGTGGTTGTTGACCGATTTAAGTATTCGAACTTGTGAAGAAAAAAAAAAAGATGAATGACAGAAGACAGAGGCCTGACATGGCTTGTCAGAGACTGAAGAGAGGACGTGGGAATTTACTGTATCTTCATCAAATATTGCCCGAAAAGAAAATCTGGTCATCTTAAATTTAAAAAAAAAAATAGTTGCAACATACTAACCGCATCCACATTAAATATTAGAATGTTCGTGTGCTTTTTTTTCCAAATCAGTGTAATAATTATTATGGTTATGAAGTTGTCCAATCAAAGAATGTAGTCATGATGTTCCTAATTCAATGTGATCGCACTAACCGATGTAGTGTTTGTGCAGCGCTGCAGTCACGCCTGATTTGTTACCGACTGTGACAATTCTAACGCCATAAAGTTACACAAATTGGATTTGCTTGCTATGCTCTTTGATGTTGTGTCAGTGTATAAAATGAAGTTTCTAGGACATAGTGGAGTAACTGCGTACATTAGTAATGCCTTCCGTTTTTCGTAAACAAAATGAAAGGCGTCACGCAGCTTGGGGCAGGTGACAACGTGGTGACTCGCAATATATCGCGAACTCGTCCTGCTTTGTCGCGAGCTGCCCCAGACCTGTCACGACCTGCCCCAGACCTGTCACGAGCTGCCCCAGACCTGTCACGAGCTGCCCCAGGCCTGTCACGAGCTGCCCCAAACCTGTCACGAGCTGCCCCGTTAATGATTTCAAACCTACATACAATTATCACTTTCATTTAAACAAGATGTGTGAGGCTGATTTTTATCGCTGATACTTTCGAGTCTTTCCAAAGGTACTTTTGAATCATCTCAAAGGCACAGCAGAGAAGAGGCAAGATGCACAGTGATTGATTCGTCCTGTGTCTTCACGAGAAATTAGTTTTCCAATAATAAAATACATGAACAGACATTTTTTAATATCTATTGATATTCAAACGAGAGCAGTTATCGTAATGCATACAAAGTCAGACAAAAAGTGGTATACATCCACATACTTACGGAAGCGCGCGCGCGCGCACACACACACACACACACACACACACACACACACGCACACGCACGCACGCATGCACACACGCACGCACGCACGCACGCACGCACGCACACACACACACACACACACACACACACACACACACACACACACACACACACACACACACACACACACACACACACACACACACACACACTGGAGGTGTATGAAGAAATCTTGGGAATAACTTTTTCCTTGGTAAGTTTCATACTGGTACTAAAATCAAAATAAGGATGGTTAACAATAAAACGATATGGCTAGCACTTGAATATAACGATTAACTGAATGTATCTGCACTGATTCTCAGATCCTAACTATCTTCAGTCTACCCCTTTCCCCTCTTTCATTTCCATGACTGCATCTGCCTCAAACTCCATGAAACCAACACCACAATCACATCCTCAATGGCAGCTGGCATTCAATGTGAAAGGTAAAATGTTAAACGAGGTCCATGTGTGTGACAGAAGTAGGGATTGGAGGCGTGGTCCTCAAGGGGAAGGACCCTGAAGGTTTTTTTTTTTTTTATTTTCCCATTAGAGTTACATTAGAGCAGTTGTGTATCAAAATGTCACCTCCGCCCTCTCTCTGACTAGTGACGGAAGTAGCATCTTTTGCGGTACCATTTATCGTAAGAAAGTTACATTCTTATCGGGACTGCTAAAATATACTCAAGCGTGGCTCGGGAATAATTCTCCTTAGGCTCGTGCACTGAAAAGTGTTTGTAGTTCTTAGTGGTAGACAGAATTAGTGATGTGTTCAAACATGAAATAATGTGTCGGCAGCCTATGCCCCAGAACGAGTTGTAGGCAAAAGTAAGTACTATGGAACGACTCTGGAATACACTTTGAATCTTGACTTTTGCCAGGACACCAGAGTAAAAACAAAACAAGATGCAAAGCATATAAACATAGTCCCAAGTTATCCTGAATACGCGTGAGATATTCCATAAAAAGGAAAAACCGTCTTGGGCTGGTGTAACCATTAGTAATGGCTATTCTGGTAAACAATGGCCATCGTCTGTGACCTATAATGAACATACACACTTTCAGCAAGATCGGCCAAGAACTTTGAGATTTTCCATACAGAAGAAACACCATTATGGGCCGTTAGTAACAGATATAACAGTAAATTTAAATATCGGGCATTGTCCGTGACCCATAATGAACATACCTACAAATTTTCAGAAATATCGGCCACATACTTTGAGTATTCCATGAAGAAGTAAAACCGTTACAGGCCGTTACAGCCGTTAGTATCGGCTATAACGGTAAACTAAAACATCCGGCATCATCCGTGACCCATAATGAAAATACCTACAAATTTCCAGAAATATTGGCCACGTACTTTCTGAGATATTCCATAAAGAAGATACATAGGCAGACAGACTGACACACATCAATATATAGGCAGAGATAAACCGGATCAAACCAGTTCAAACCAGATCAAACCAGATTAAACCACATCAACCCAGATCAAACCAGATTATACCAAATCAGACCAGTTCAGCCCACACACGCGGAAGACTCACTCTACTGTCAGGGTGTAGCGCTGCTTGATCAAACCAGATCAAACCAATTCAAACCAGATCAAACCAGACCACATCAACTCAGATGAAACCAGATTAAACCAAATCAGACCAGTTCAGCCCACACACGTGGAAGTCTCTGCTGCCATGGCGTAGCACTGCTTGATCAAACCAGATCATACCAGATCAAACCAGTTCAAACCAGACCAAACCAGATCAAACACCAGATTAAACCAGATCAAACCAGTTTGAACCAGATCAAACCAGATCAAGCCAGATCAAGCCAGATCAAACCAGTTCAAACCAGATCATACCAGATCAAACCAGTTTAAACCACATCAACCCAGATGAAACTAGATTAAACCAAATCAGACCAGTTCAGCCCACACATGCAGAAGTCTCTACTTCCAGTGCGTAGCGCTGCTTGATCAAACCAGATCATACCAGATCAAGCCAGATCAAACCAGATCAAACCAGTTCAAACCAGATCAAAACAGTTCAAACCAGATCATACCAGATCAAACCAGTTTAAACCACATCAACCCAGGTCAAACCAGATTAAACCAATTCAGACCAGTTCAGCCCACACATGCAGAAGACTTACCTCTACTGTCAGAGCGTTGCGCTGCTTGATCAAACCAGATCATACTAGATCATACCAGATCAAATCAGTTCAAACCAGATCAAAACCAGTTCAAACCAGATCAAACCAGTTCTAACCAGATCAAACCAGATCAAGCCAGGTCAAACCAGGTCATACCAGATCAAACCAGTTTTAAACCACATCAATCCAGATCAAACCAGATTAAACCAAATCAGACCAGTTCAGCCCAGATCAAATCAGTTCAAACCAGACCAAACCAAGTCAAACCAGATCAAACCAGTTCAAACCAGATCAAACCATTTCTAACCAGATCAAACCAGATTAAACCAAATCAGACCAGTTCAGCTCAGACACGCGGAAGACTCACCACGCGTAGCACTGTTTGAGGAAGCCGCAACGAGGTCAAAGTCCGGCAAAGCTTTCCAGCAGGTTTTGATGGAGCAGGACCCGGACACCCCGTGACACTTACAGACTATATTGTGTGCCTTCAGGCTCTGCTGCACCACCTGAAGGCGCACAACACAGTTTGTGAGACTCTAGGATTTTCGAGCACGAGATTCAGGATGAATGGACAGACAGGTACTCTGGATCCATAGTTCAGCGATTTCCTTTCAACACAGTCAGCATGCCTTTACAACAGCATATCTCGTACAGCGTTTGTTTAAACCTCGACCGTAGAAAGCAATATACGAAGAAGTTAAAAGAAGCACTGATGAAAGAAGCCAACTCATACTAGTCATGGAAAGAGCAAAATTATACAAGCGACCGCAATAACCCATACCAGGCAGAAACATGATACAAATTCCTGAAACGATCGTGGGGATGGAGCAGATGATGTAGAGAATGGAAACAGCGATGAGCATACGTGTCAGCGCCACTTTCCGTGACGACAAGGTCGATGATGACGTCTGCTCTCGCCACGCCACCATTTTCTTCAGCCTCACTGACGTCACAATCGTCATTGCTGTGACCACCACCACGAAGATCTTCTGGAGCATTCCAATCAACAGGGTCAAAACGTCCAGATACGCGCTATTCCTGGTGTAGAACTCACTGGTGTAGATGAGATCGAATGTTGTGTTGGTCAGTGGATCAAAAAGACAGATCACGCTCCATCTCACACTGATCAGCATTGATCCTGTGAGAATGAGCACGGTCGCCGTGGCAAGAATGATAGCTGTCGTCTTTGTTTTCAAAAAGGTTTGAGAACGGAGGGGACTGACGACACACAAACATCTCGCTGACGCAACCACCATGGAGACGACCCTGAGACCCACGTAAAGCCAGGGACGAAAACCTACAAGGAAATGGTCGATGATCATCTGCATTACAACACCAACTTCAGAAGAGGGTGATACGTGTGTTGTTTTCCTTGTTTCACTAATCGATCACAGTGTATGTATATGCTTTTTTTTTCTCCAAAGCTACCACCTTGTGTCGAAAAAAAAAGAAGTTTTCATCATGGTTTTGAAGTACGTCCAAGAAAGTGCTGAACATGATCGAAGCATGATTCGATAAATAACGATCATTCATTACGCTCATCTTCATCCTGTGCTTTAGCATCACCAGGTCAACTCCAGCAATCGAATTGAAACGCACTAACCATTGCAGTATTTGTGCAGCTCTGTAGTCACACCTGATTTATGTGGCGACGGTGACAATTCTAACGTCATAGAAAGTTACACAGTTTGTATTTGTTTGCTCTGCTCTTCGACGTGGTGTCTGTGTATGAATGAAGTCTTCTGGACATAGTGGAGAAGTTGCGTGCCCTCTTTCATTTTCGTAAACAAAAATGAAAGGAGTCACGCAGCTTGGGGGAAGGTCACGATGCGGTGACTCGCGATTTATCGCGAACTCCTCCTGCTTTGTGGCGAGCTGCCCGTTACTTATCTTACACCTGTATGCCATGATCACTTTTACGTAAACAAGATGTGTGAGACTGATTTCCATCGCCGATACTTTTGAGTCTTTCCAAAGATACAAGAGAGAAGTGGCAAGATGTAAGGTGATTGTATCGTCTTGCTTTGAGCGGGAATTAGTTTTTCGATTATAAAATACTTACACAGAGATTTGAAGGTCTCTTGACACTCAAACAAAAACAATTCGTTTAATGCGTACAATGTCATGCAAAAATGTGGTATACATACACACATTTATGGAAGCTAACACACACACACACACACACACACACACACGCACGCACGCACGCACGCACGCACGCACGCACGCACACACACACACACACACACACACACGCACGCACGCACGCACGCACGCACACACACACACACACACACACACACACACACACACACACACACACACACACGCACAAAGGGGAGGAAGAAATCCTGAAATAACATATTCCTTGGTAAAATTCAAACCCTGCAAGCATTAAAAAGCAAAGATGGACAGCAATAAAAGGAGATGACTAACATAAAACACAATGATTGACTGAATGTATTGGCACTCATATGCTGTTTTTTTTTTTCTGATCCCAGCCATCTCCAGTATACCCCCTCCCCCCTCCTCCATTTCCATTGCTCCCTCTGCCTCAAAACTCCAACCAGAACCCTGCCTCCCCCATACGACATTCGATGACAGCTTTGTTTGACAAACAGCTGAAGTAACACGTCACACATTGTCCATGTGAAATGATGTGTGTTGCATGCTACATTAAACGATTCAGAGTTTTTAGTCGTGGGGAAGGAGTAACCTACCACCATGAAAAAAGGTTTTTTCTTTCCTTCTTTCTTTCTTTCTTTTCTTTCTGCGTATGCAGGCTGATACTCCTGCGAAAACTGCCAGTATAGACAGGCAGTGGAGTTTTGTGTGTATGACCGTTTTTTTGTTGTTGCTGATGTTGTTGTTGTTGTTTTCTTGTGTGTGTGTGTGTGCGTGCGTGTGTGTGTGTGTGTGTGTGTGTGTGTGTGTGTGTGTGTGTGTGTGTGTGTGTTTCTTGCTGTCCCAACCTCTGCGCCACCTCGGAGGCTGTGCACCCACGCCACTCATTCCGACACCCGTCCACAGCCACCGCCCGGTCGGCCCCGCCTCAGCCCCGGCACCGGCAATCCACAGGAGCAGTCAATGTCAAGTCGTCAAGAGGCAACCCACCGGAGGAGACACTGCACTGCCGCCGAGTCACTTCGGTGGTGTTCAGTGGCGCCTGTTCTGATCTAACATACGCAGGACACCACCTACTAGCCCCCTACTGACGACAATAATTGCTTAGTCGTGGAGCCGGCGTGAGTGAGCTCTCCTTCCAGAGGGCGCCACCACGTCCGTCCAACGTCCAACGACAGCCCGCCCCCATGGACTCGCCGATAGCGGTGACCCCGACGGAACCAAACCAACACCACAGACGTGGAGAAGACATCGAAATTGAGGTCACCATGAGAGCAGGGCATGCAGGGCCGTTTTTTATCCCCCCGCCATTAAGGCAGCCATACTCCATCTTCAGGGAGGGTGCATGCTATGTGTAACGTGTCATCCATACCAACGGCCAAACTGGCCTTCTCTTCCGAAAGTTGGTAAATGGGATTTTACGTGTGTGCAAGATGTTGTGCGTGCGTTCACAAACGAACCTCGGTTCAGTCTCATTCGAAGGACTGTATGGGAAATGGAGTCAGAACAATGTAAACTCCGAGGACCCCCCCCCCCCCCCCCCCCCCCCCCCCCCACACACACACACACACACCGAAATTCGAAACCGGAACCCCAGGATCTCGCGTCCGGTGCTCTACCAACTGTATCCCCCCCCCCCCCCCCCCCCCCCCCCCCCCCCCCCCCGAAAAAAGGTTTCAAAGCGAGGTGATTGAAGCAAATTTTCCAGGGAAAGGGGGTTAGCTCCGCCTGTTGATACAAACCAACAGACTACAGGACAAAACATGATGCATTTCTACCTCTAGGGTCTTCTTCAGGCAAAAAACAAAAGACATAGGACAATGAAAACGAAGAACGAGCAACCCCTGATTTTCTCATGTTCGGTGCAGAATGTGTGTGTGTGTGTGTGTGTGTGGTGTGTGTGTGTGTGTGTGTGTGTGTGTGTGTGTGTGTGTGTGTACGATCGATATTCGCCTGTATGGACGATCCCCCCCCCCCCCCTTTCCCCTCTACCCCCTCTGCCTTCCCCATGTACACACATTGTCGGTTTCCTGATATATAATGTCAAAGTCAGAGTCTTTTCTATTCCTGTCCTATTTGCCATTAGAATCCCAAAACTTAAAACACGACTCGAAATGACAACTGAAATAAAACAGATAGTTCGTCGGTTGTCTGTAACATGGTACCAGTGTCACTTTCTGCTGAGTGCCTTCTCTCTGTCTCTGTCTATGTCTCTGTCACTGTGTCTGTCTATTTGTCTGTCTGCCTGCCCCATCTCTCTCTTTTCATTCTTTTTCTCTCTTTCTCACGTATACTCCTCCACACACACACACACACACACACACACACACACACACACACACACACACACGCACGCACGCACACGCACGCACGCACACACACACACACACACACACACACACACACACACACACACACACACACACACACACACACAGATGGTTCACTCAAATATGTAGATACATCTGGCTGCAAAAAAGCTGCAAACAGCTTGAAATGCTCAGTTTGTCTCAACAGCCAGTTATGTGGACATAATGTTAAAGGCATATAAGAAAATGTCACACGAACGACTTAATGAACTGCATAAAGCAGCAACTAGTCAATGTTACCGGTACTGTCTACAAATGAGAAATGCTGCTAATCCTAAACCCATTTTACGTAATTTATTTGTTAAGCATTCCATACGTAATTATTACAAATTTGATGTGCAAGTTACGTTTTAATTGTTTTTTGAAACAAAAATCTCTGGAAGAATATTAATATATATATATATATATATATATATATATATATATATATATATATATATATATATATATATATCATGAGTGGCAAACCGATTCCTGTAGACCACTTGCTTCTTCATTGGTCAGAGTAATGCAGTGAGTTCCTGAAAAGGGTGTCAATCAGTTTTCACATCACTGTCCTGTGATCCACGTGGAAAGAAGAAGAGGACGAAGAAGGAGAAAAGAAGAAGAGGATTCGGTGAGCATCAGCCGTGCAATGCATACACGTTTGAAGAAACGCACTTCGCGTGCAATACGCGAGTTTTCACGCAGCGAGTGGCGTTTTTTTCCTGACTTCGTCGTTTCTTATTTTTGTTTGATTTTATTTTATTTTTGTGCTCACTCTGCACGGGCCGAATCTATTAGGCAACTCTTTCTTCGCTGTAACTACTCGGAAATCTTTTCGACCTTTTCTTTTTTTGATCGAATTAAATCGCTCGTGTGTTCAGTACCATGGCTAGGGGCGTGGATAGCGGAGTGAATCCCTGTCTTTTTGGAAGCTTCAGACATTTCTGATGCAGCCATCAATCGTCTGACTGTTCCTGACGAGTGCTTGCAAGAAAGAGGGCAGTTGGCTACGGTTGCAACCCTGCAGATCAACGGCTTCTGAGAATACACCCCGCTGCTATGGAGGCAAGAAACGGGCTACTTTTAAA
>JADBJO010009284.1:30000-37500 GCA_016801955.1 Conus betulinus
GCCCACGCAGACGAATGTCCGTGTGGCATTGGATCTCAGATTCCAGCTCATGATGTTCAACAGCGTCAAAGCTGGCCACAGGGTGCAAGAACTGCAGATGCAGCTTTGGGGCAGCCGCCAAGACCTGGAGAAGGCTGTGGGTGTTTCATCGTGGCGACAGGATTGAAGATCTGACGCAGCAAAACAAATCGAGGCACAAGAAGATGAAACATGGATCGCTCCATGGATCAAAGCCACGTTTCTTTACGGTCTCAGCACTAGTATTGGTGTTGAGCCAGTGGCGGTCGCGGTTGACGGATGCATACAGTGAGGTGTTTTTGTTTGTTTGTTTGTTTGTTTGGTTTTTAATAATTCGCAAGAGTTGAACGTGTTGGCTGCGCTTTGGTGCTGTGTCGGTGCTGTGTATCTGGAATGCCAGCTTCAAAGCTGGACTCGGACTGTCACAGTATCAAATCTTGTTAATTGAGGCTGCCATTCCCAAAGAATTTGGGTCTTTTTACAGATGTATTCCATACTCAAATATAAAAAGAATGCCTAGATCTATGGAAACACGAATTACTAAATACCGGATCAAAGAAAACACGAATTAATTTCAATTCGTTTTTGTCAGACAGTCAATCCAATTCCAACAATCATAGAGGGCATAAATTTGAGCGGCTTGCTTACGAAAGCTTTATGCAACGTTATAGATGAAAGGATCGTGAATTATTTAAGGAAAACGATCTCAAAGCAAAGGAGCACGCAAGATTCAGAAAGGGTTTACAGACCACCGATGAACTATTCATACTGCCCAAACTAGTCGAGAAGTTAGTGTAAGATAGAACTAAAACGTTTCACTGCTGTTTTAGTGACATGTGCAAAGCATTTGATGTGTGGCACAGGCCATACTGACGAAAATGAGCAAAGCGAATGAATGCTATATGCTCCCAAATAATACATATCAGGTGTAATGGGGCCAGAAGTTGTACATGAGCCCTGTTTGGTCTCACTGAAGAAAATGATAATGCAGAAAGGAACCCACCAAGGTAACACACTGAGCCAACCTGGTTTAACATATTTACACAAATGATATTGTCGGATGCCTTAGGGACTATAAACCTCTGAAGATTCCCGAGCTAGAACAAGCCGAATTGCAATAAGGCTAATATACAAATATTTCCGAACTAGAACAAGTCGAAATGCAATAAGACTTATATACAAATATCTCCGAACTAGAGCAAGTTGAAATGCAATAAGGCTTATATACAAACAACGCGTTCTATCAAAACTTAAGACATATGATCATAGTAAATATTCCCCTCCCCAGTACACACCAGCATCTAGGTTTACATACTAAGCACGACTGTTTCCAGGAATATGTCTGGTGGTGAGTCTGTGTGGTGCTGGGTCAACACTGTCCTGTAAATACTTCAGCCACACAACCATGTTTCTGATGTCTTAATCATATGAGTAGTAAGCGTGTGTCAGATCGGCAGGATTAGCCAGTTACATATATCATGGGATGGGTTTGGAACCATCCTGAGTGAACAAAGAACCTGGGCGTTTTCAACACCTGCAGTATGATGCAACGTGGGAAAAATCAAACACAGCTGCCCCATAGGTCTTGTTTTTGTTTTGTTTTGTTTGTTTTGTTTTGTTTTTTCATCCTTTGGCACCGAGGCGTGATTGATGTGTCCTGACATTTGGGTCAACGCGTGAAGACACTCAACTAGACATCCAACCAATTTACAGGATTCACGAGTCAAACAGGGCAGATGAACGACCGTAGCATCAACCTTATCCGGGAGGCACGATTGAGAGGGAAAGGAAGAGAGAGGGGTTGGGTGTCCACTTGTGTACAGCAGCGTTGGAGTTACCTCACGTTTTCCACTGTTTCTGTTGTTGGCTTGAGGACGTGCAGGTGGCCCATGACGTCAGAGCTGACAGTGTTATCATTGTGACGAGCTGGAACAAAGGCAGACAGACAGGCCTAGGGGATGAAGTGAGCGGAAACGGAGGGAAGGGGAGGTGAAGACTGGTATTGGAAAATAACGTTTGAACTGATAACGCAAGAGAGAGAGAGAGAGAGTTGGATGGTCACGAACGTGAAAATCTCTCTCTCTCTCTCTCTCTCTCTCTCTCTCTCTCTCTCTCTCTCTCAATAGATTGAATACCTGTCACCCCCAGCCCCACCTCTCACTGAAACAGATAGTTCGTCAATAAAGTTCGTCTCACGCTCAATAGCCCCCCCCAACCTCCTCCACCACTGCACTACCCTCACCTCTCGTTTCTTACCCATTCTCGGCACCCCCCTGTGACAGGTCTTTTCACGACTGATTTCATTTGACGTACCGGCAGTATCTCAAAGAAGATCACCAACGGCAAACCGAGTTCAGGGGGCGACGTGGTATCCAGCAAGCGTACAAGAAGTTTCTCAAACAAAACTAGAGCTTCGCGAAATAAGCACAGGAGGAAAAGAAATTACGGGGAAAACTAGAACAGAGGGAGGCAAACAGATGATGAAGAAGGGGAAGAACAAAGTTAAGAGAGGAAAAAAAGACGACAATGACGGCAACAAAGGAGAATGTTGATACACTCAGAGGGTTTTAGTTGCAGCGGAAAATTCGTCAGTGTTTGTAGTAATCCTGACAAGTGAATGGTTAAAGTCCCACGGCCTCATACGATACACTACACTACACTATACTACTACACTACACTACACTATACCACACTACACCACACCACACCACACAACACACACACACCACACACCACACTACACCACACTTACACTACACTACACTACACTACACTACACTACACTACACTACACACTGCACTGCACTACACTACACTACACTGCGTCTTTCTCTGCGTCTTTTGCTGAAATATTGTGGTGATAGATTCTGTATTATTGTTTTCTTAGTGTTGTATGGTATTGTCTTGCTTTGTGGTTTTTATGGCTTTAGTGTTTTGTGTATTTCGTCGTGTATTGCATAACTTCTAGCTAATATTGGGCTGCATTCCTTATTGCTAACAGCTTTATCCGAGTGCGGACAAGTTGCAAGAACTCGTGTGTGTGTGTGTGTGTGTGTGTGTGTGTGTGTGTGTTCTCTCTCTCTCTCTCTCTCTCTCAGTGAGTGAGTGAGTGTGTGTGTGTGTGTGTGTGTGTGTGTGTGTTTGCGCGCTCTCTCTATCTCTCTGTAGGTGCACTCTCTATCTCTCTCTGTAGGTGCACTCTCTCTTTCTTTCTTTCTCTCTTTCTCTCTCTTTCTTTCTCTCTCTCTCTCTCTCTCTCTCTCTCTCTCTCTGTAGTTACACTCTCTCTCTCTCGCTCTCTCTCTCTCTCTCTCTCTCTCTCTCTCTCTCTCTCTCTCTCTCTCTCTCTCTCTCTCTCACAAAACACTGCATTCTCAAGCTCTGTTGTGACGACTGACGCAGTCCTAGCATTGCACCTACCCCTCCTCCTTCATCCTCCATTCCTACTTCCCCTCACACCCCACCCCCCCCCCCCCCCCCCCACCCCCGCCGTTCGTCCTTACCTCAAGTACCTCCAGCACACCCTAGCCACTTTGCTGGTGGTGCTATCGCCTTCGTCTCTCTTGAATTTTGACTCTTGAAAGTAATGCAGGCATTTGGAAGGCTGGACTTGTGATACCTTAGAGTAGCGGACGGGACGGGGTTGGACATGGACGTATTTTGTTGCTGGCGCCAGGTAGCACGCTGTGTGTGTGTGTGTGTGTGTGTGTGTGTGTGCGCCTCTTCTCTCTCTTTCTCTCTCTCTCTCTCTCTCTCTCTCTCTCTCTCTCTCTCTCACTAAATAGCTAGCGTATACAGACTTATCTCATTCGATCTTATCCAGTCATAATCTCCCTTAATACCGCTTCTCACTGCCCCCCCCCCCCCCCCTCCCCCGTCCGTGCCCGTGCCACAGAGAGAGAGAGAGAGAGAGAGAGAGAGAGAGAGAGAGAGAGAGAGAGAGAGACCCAATCCAAATCACCGTGCAGGAACGGAACGCAGGCGAGGGGTCAAAATCAAAGATCACACCTCCTTCAAATGAAAAGAGTACAAGTTTGTCTTGCTCTGTTGTGACAACCACTTACGACACGAAGGAGAAACACATAACCTCACCCCCAGCTCCACTCCCCAACTTCCAACACCCCTCATTCATCATTCTCCCTTTCCCCTACTTTATTCCTTCCCGAGGCCCCTCCCCCCCCCCCCCCCCCCCCCCCCCCCCCCCCCATCCCGTCGTCCTGCGTCACTCCTATTCCCACCCCCACCCCAACCCAACCCTGACCCTCAACTCTCTCAAAAAGGGAACGAACTCAGAATACTTTTGCTCGCTCCTGTCGACTTTGTACATGCTTATGATGGCTTTGTACACGCTTATGGTGGCTCTTTTCAAATCTAAATGCACAGAGGCACATCCAAAAAGGTTCGGGAAAGAGGGAACGCATAAGAGAGAGCTTAGTAAGATTCCAAAAGGGAGGAGGTGCTTTTAATACAAAAAAGGGAAGAGATATATCCGAAGGTGCGGGTGGACAATGTCAGTGAGGGTGTGCGCGTGCGTGCGTGCGCGCGCGCGCGTGTGTGTGTGTGTGTGTGCGCTCGCGCGCGCATGCGCACGCGTGTGCGAGCGTGCATACGCACCCACGTGTGTGTGTGTGTGTGTGTGTGATTATGACGTTCATCTAAAATGTTCTTGCTCAATTTGATTTGGGCATGTTTATGTTGCACACAGTTATTCATGTTATAAAATCTTTATTTACATCATTTATCAGATTACAGGTGCTATCATGCAGGGCCAGCGAGGATGCGTGTATAAATTTGCAAACTATGTGTAGTTTCAGAGTTGTAAATAAAACGCTTTCTCTGGAGAAGGAGGTTGCAAAGCAGTTTGATCTTTTAAGTTTTACTGGACAAGATCGAATTAGATAAGTTTTTGTACGCTAGCTATTTTAGTCAGTCTGGGGTTCTGTGTCATCATTATCTTTGTTCATCCTTCATTGAATGATCTGCTGTCATGAGATGATTCTTGGAATTATTTTCAGTTAACATTGACCCCTGTCAGGACATAATAATAATAATAATAATAATAATAATAATAATAATAATATAATAATGATGATGATGATGATGATAATAATAATAATATAAATGAGTACTTATATAGCGCCTATTCTCGGCTAGAGACCAAGCTCTAAGCGTTTTACAATTCGCGATCGTTTACACAACGGGCTGCCTACCTGGGTAGTGCCGACTGAAGAGCTGCCAGCTGGCGCTTCATCCAGTCGTTTCCCGTGTCATCCAGTCAATATCGTCCAATATCGTTCACTCAATATCCTTACTTCCTTCATTCATTTTCCATTTCTCACACAGGGTGCATGCTATGTGTAACGTGTCATCATACCAACGGCCAAACTGGCCTGCTCTTCCCAAAGTTAGTGATGGGATTTTACGTGTGTGCAAGATGTTATGCGTGCGTTCACACACGGAACCTCGATTTTATAGTCTCATTCGAAGGACTGTATGGGAAATGGAGTCAGAACCAATGTTAACTCCGAGGGAAAAATCCCCCTGTACCGAAACGGCCCGGCGTAGATTCGAACCCGCGACCCCAGGATCACGGGTCCGGCGCTCTGCCAACTGAGCTGTTCCGGCCCCTGCGTTGATGTTTGTCCGTCAGATTGCCTTCATATCGGCATTACCTTTTGTACCTTTTACATTGATCGATAACATGACTACTGATGAAGAGGACGTTAGTCAGTGAGAGACTGTAACACCCTTGTGATGGGACAAGGCAGACAGATCAGGTAACAACACACCACTGTCTGTCTTGTTTTGTTTCACACAGGACGTTTATTAGGGGTAGGCATGGCACTACTAGTCTTCACAAAGCATACAGCTACCCTCCCCCCTACCCCCCTCTCCTCAAGTTCCAAGAGAGAACAGCCAATAATGCGACATTTCCTTCATCATTCAGTGGAAGACCTTGCTGTTGCAGTGCTGGCAAAAGCTTACGGCGAAAGCAAAAGCTTCAGACTTATTACTGAAGAAAAATGGATAAGGACATTAGATACAGGGATGCAAATGGATGTAATGTTAAGACAAATTTGTAACAACCCTATCAGATTTACCTATGGACAACATTGATGATTTGCAGAAAAAAAATATATATATATATATTTTTATTTTCAGATGACAGTTCTTGTATGATATGCACAGTCACAGACAGGATCATGGTCACATTATTCTATGGGTTGATCATTTTCATTGTGATTTATGGAGCGTATTGTTATTTTTTGAAGTACACTGGTTACAGTATAACCACACACACACACACACACACACACACACACACACCCACAATTTGTCCCCCCCCCCCCCCCCCCCCCCCCCCCCCTTTTTTTCCCCTTGTTGATGGCATCACATATTATGATGTCAAAACTTGCATGATATATTTATGACATCAGTTCTTTGCTCTAACCAGTTGCCAAAGATGGACATCACGTAGTTGCATTGTTTTTGGTTGTTTTTTTTTTTCTCTTGAAAAAGGCCACGTGGCCGAAAATTAGAAGAGTGGCATTGTGATTTTCTATTGTATTTAAAATCCGTCCAAAACCGTTAAGAATTTTTACCATGTTCCCGATGCGGCCGTGAAGAAGAAACAGTTTTGTGCAGTTTGCATACAGGCCACTCTTTTTACACATTTTTTTTTTTATCTTTTAAAAGGCGAAGAAGCTCCATGGCGCATTCCATGTCAAACAGTGAAACGTATCCTTTTAGAGGGTTGGGACTTACGTGATGTAGGACATAAACACCATACAGCAGACTCCATGAAAACCTCGTGATTTTTCAATGTCTGAGTGAGATTAACATTTTGTTCAGCTGATCTAAGATTTTACGGGTCACAGATTTTTAACGAAGTTCCCGTGTGTGTGTGTGTGTGTGTGTGTGTTTTGAAGCTATGTTTTAAAAGAATTGTGTGAATGCTTTTGTTTGTAATGACTTGTGAGTTATTTTCAACGTGGTGACAGCCCTGGTATGGCCCTTTGCGGTCGATGAGCCATACGCAACATGATCAAACACCATTTATCGCACTTCTTCTTCACGGCTTGTTTCCCCTTCCCAGCATGGGCAAATCCACGTCCTATTATTAACTGACCATCTCGATCTTCTGTCTGCCGCCTTCCTCCGCCATGTTTTTTTTTTCAAACCAATCTTTTTTCTTCCGACATCTATGTCTGTCTCTCTGTCTCTCTCTCTGTAATTCTTTTCTCTTTTCACCCTCCTCCTGGTGTCTGGCTGTCCGTCTGTCTTCTGCCCCCCCCCCCCCCCCCCTCTCTCTCTCTCTCTCTCTCTCTCTCTCTCTCTCTCTCTCTCTCTCTCTCTCTCTCTCTCTCTCTCTGCATACGTGCCCTCTCTCTCTCTCTCTCTCTCTCTCTCTCTCTCTCTCTCTCTCTCTCTCTCTCTCGTCCATGTTCATGTATGTCTGTCTCTTTGTTTGCCCACGTGCAG
>JADBJO010009284.1:42500-57500 GCA_016801955.1 Conus betulinus
CTCACTCTCTCTCTCTCTCTCTCTCTCTCTGTGTGCGTGCGTGCGTGTGTGCGTGCGTGCGTGCGTGCGGGGGGGGGGGGGGGGGGGGGGGGGTGGGGGTATTTTCATTTATGCTTCAGTAGCCTGCGTATGAACCGGAATAGCAGGAATTGGTGAAAAACAGATGTAGAAGCAGGGCTCTGTTCTTGGCGGGCAGAGTTCTCCACAGAGATCCCATCAGAAACAGCGTCCTGCCCGGCTGGCGTCTTGACCTACAGTCCTCACTGCCCTCTAGAGCACTCCTCTCCACGACCTCCTCGTCATGATGCATGAGGTCTGGAGCCGACAGACTTCTCTCTCGAGAAACTGCAAGCACCTGAACAACACCCTCGGTGTCCCCGTCCGACCCTTCGTTGTCAGCTGAACCATTGTCCACGTCATGACGTGCAGTGTCAGGATCATCGTTTCTGGAACCATCACGAGCGTCACTCTGGTCCTGTTCAACCTCCACACCAGTGTCTGGATCGTCTTGTGCTGACGTGCTGACGGGGTATGTTCTGGAGTACAACTCCCCGTCAGATCTGTGCGTTATCTGTTTCAGTCGCTGCCTCTCCGTCCTGAGGTCGTTGAGGTCAAGGGTGGGCAGGCTCAAGGACACAGCCCGCATCGTTCTCCTCGTGATGGGAGCGCTGACGTCGTCCTCCAAAGACTGCATCGCGTCCTCCACGGCCAACGAATAGCGGAAGGACGTGTGGTAGGTCTTGTTGGAGCGCCGGGGGGTGGTCCTGTGCCCGTGGATCGGACGGGGACGTGGAGAAGGACGTGGAGAGGGACGTGGAGATTCTGAGGACAGGCTCTTCTTTTTGGCAGCTTGGGACAAAGGGAAAGGCAGGCTCAGCCTGTGTGGACTCTTCTTGCGGTAGCTCCAGTAGTTTTCTTTCGTTTTCATCAGTTTTTTGATGGAGGATTGGGAAGTCCGGGAAGACGTGCCTGAGGTCCTGTCAACCCTGTCAATGTCTTCGTCAAGTGTGATCACAACGGCTGACCTTTCTGTACTGAATCCAGAGAAGAACTCGTAGATTCTGGGAAGGGCTTGATGTCCAGGGGAGGACTGGCAGTTTCGTCGGAGAAATAAGAACCTTCCTGATCGTCTGAGTAGGAATGCCCGCCTCTCGACTCACTCTTCGCCATGCTGAGTTTGAGGGCGAAGACGTCTGGTTCTTCTTGGGTCCCAGCTCGGCGTCTTCGAGGTGTGACAGATGGTGAGTTCTGGTCACTACCACGGGAGAGAGTTGTGATGTGTTTCGTGGAGCTGACGTCCTCCACCGAACGAAAGGACGCAGGATTTGATGTATCGGTCATGTCTGTGGACGAGCTCGGCAGAGCCAGCAAGGTTTCTGTGGACATGCTGCTCGTGGTGTTGGGTACCGTGGAGACGCTGGTCGCCAACAACTTGTTGAAGGAACTGCCTTCAACGCTCCTCTCCCCACTGGACGGTTTGGAACCTTAGCTAGCTGAAGCCTCTCGGAAGAGATCTTCCTCATCTTCTCCGAGTAGGCCAGCATGGAGGTCTCCAGCGACTTCCGGTGCTGTTGAAGGGTCCTCAGCTCCTTTCGGTGGATGGCCTGCATACTGCTTAGGCTGGCGTTCAGCTCCCGTCGGCCCCCCAGCTGGATCACGTCCGCCTTCTTGCCGACTTCCGAGTGGACCCCCGCCACGCCCCCGTGTAGGAGGTGTTGTGGGACCAGGGCGTGCTGCGACGGAGAGGCGTGTCCGAGTTGCCCGTGCTGGTTCCCATGCTGGCCAACTTCTGTGGGCAGAAATGAAAAGAGATCATCAGACCATTTGTCAGATTAGCGGAAACAGAAATGGGCGCAGATCGTTGAAGAACCGACCGTAAATGGTCCTTGGACACAAACGAACTGTAACAATGCTGTTTACACAAGAATTCTAAACACATTAGCACAGACACTGTGACAATTACGGCAGTAACCGAAGTGAACACCTCGAGTTAGATTTTTTTTCGGTGATGAGGGCTGTTTTGGCATGGCAACAGTAATGTCACTGTTTGTTCTTGATGGTCGTATGACACCAGTGACTCTGAACTGTTGACGCTGCCCGTGACTCATAGACGCTGTACCAGAAGATCATCGCCAGCTCAGGGGTAGGGTAATGCATGAGAATGATATTCGTCTTGGAAACAGTCACGCAAAAACGATGTAAAAGAAGTCGAAGCGATGTATATAGAATATAAGTACGCATAGCGTACTTGTGCTTGTGAAAACATGAATTCGTATAATTTGCAGATCATCTGATCCACTGGAGAGAGAGAGAGAGAGAGAGAGAGAGAGAGAGAGGGAGAGAGAGAGAGAGAGAGAGAGAGAGAGAGGGAGAATTAGGCAGACAGACAGTCACACACAGACGCTCACAGTACACACACACACACACACACACACACACACACACACACACACACACACACACACACACACACGCACACACACACACACACACACACACATGCACACACGCACGCACCGCACCCACACCGCAGCACAGCACAGCACAGCACAGCACAGCACAACACAACACAACACAACAACAACAACACATACACATACGCACACACACACACACACACACACACACACACACACGCGCGCGCGCGCGCGCGCGCGCGCGCGCGCGCGCGCGTTACTGGAGAACTGCAGACTGAGACAGGCGACTTAACAGCTTAAATGGATACAGCCACCAGAAGTGCTCTCCTACCGTCCTCCAGCGTCTCCGATGACTTCAGAACACAGACAAAGATCCTATACCTGTTACATAGCAAGCAGCTGCAAGCCTGCACTAAAATCGGTTCTATAAAAATGGCGAGGCTCATGTGGTTTGAACGGCTGGATCCTGTACTACCACCAAACCCCGGGCCGTCCGGTAACTTACAGTATCTGATTTCTGACGAGATAAAACAAATAAAAAAAAAAAAGCTGGACTAAAAGAGATTTTCAATGTCTGACATTAATGGCAGGTTTTGGCGGAAGGCGTGACTACTATGGTGAAGCTGAATACTGGTTAGATCTGTCTGTGTATCTGATGCAATATTTGACACACAAAACAAACACTGGAGATTTTTTTTTTTTTTTTTTTTTTTTTTTTTTAAGCGGATGAGTCTGAACGCGCAGAGAGAGAGAGAGAGAGAGAGAGAGAGAGACGAGTCTGAACGCGCAGAGAGAGAGAGAGACAGACAGACAGACAGATAGAAAGAAACAGAGAGAAATGTGTGTGTGTGTGTGTGTGTGTGTGTGTGTGTGTGTGTGTGCGCGCGCGCGTGTGTGTAAGAGAGAGAGAGAGACAGACAGACAGACAGACAGACAGACAGACAGACAGACAGACTGAGACAGAGAGAGAGACAGAGAGAGAGAGACCGACCGACAGAGAGAGAGAGAGACCGAGACGACCGACCGACAGACAGACAGAGACCGACCGACCGGACCAACCGACCGACCGACCGACATACAAACAGAGACTGTATGCATAGAGTCATACTTCGCCCTCAGTGCCCAAGCCAGCCAGGTGCGCTGCCGTCCAGGAGATCAACCGATTGTGCATACAGGTTCTATTTCTCGTGGGACAGTGTCACCTGACCGACATCTGTGTGAAAAATCGCGATCTGGAAACCTTCCACTGGCTGCTGTTCAGTGTGTGTGTGTGTGTGTGTGTGTGTGTGTGTGTGTGTGTGTGTGAGAGAGAGAGAGAGAGAGAGAGAGAGAGAGAGAGAGAGAGAGAGAGAGGATTACAGGAATAGGGAAACGGACAATGAAAGAAGAATGGACAGAGAGATTGACTCAATGAGACTGAGACTGACATAGAGATTGTGGCAAAGAGGCATATAGATATTGGCCGAGATAGAACTTTGTAAACAGATTCAGAGAGAGAGACAGACAGACAGACAGACAGACAGACAGACAGACAGACAGACAGACAGACAGACAGAGAGAGAGAGAGAGAGAGAGAGAGAGAAGGAAGGGGGTGGGAGATGGGTGCGTTCAAATCTCATAAAAGCCATGTCTTTATTCCAGCACCTACTCAAATTTCGACCTTGAAATCGTATACACGATCTCAACATTTTCTACCACCACCACCACCCCTCCTCCTCCCCCCATCGGCTCTTTTGACAAAGAAGGACGCCACAGCTCAGCGAGTGATGATCTTCTGGTGCAACGCCTATGAGATTTTTAGCAGCGTCAGAATAACTGGTTTTATAAAAGACCATCAAGAACAAACAGTGACATTGCTGCTGTCGTACCAAAACATCCCTAATCACAAAACAACAACAAACAAACAAAATCATTATAAAGTGAAGGCATGATTTTTTGTACATGAAAGCAGCCATATTGGTTTGGAGACAGAAAAATGGCTAGTTTTGACGCGATTGAAACATAAGATAATGAGTCATAATTAAAAAAATGAATCTTCGTAAATTTAGTACGCCGTGAGCACCTAAGTCTGTTAATCCTAATCATCATCACTAAGGGCGTCCAGTTTTGTATGCCTTCGCAGAAGAGTCGTCTGCAGACAAAGATTCCGCCCAGGCACCACCAACGATACCTGTGCGCATGCGTGGAAACCTATATTTACCTGTTTTCACCAGCATTAATTAGCTGTTTTTCCCGCAAAGTCGTCATGATCTGTTTTCAAGGTGGCCATAGCAGCCCCAAAATGCAAGAAAACGAGTAATTCTGAAACATCACTGATACTGTTATAACACGAATTACTTTTTATTTGTTCATTTGCTCTAAAGATCGCTGTTTTCCTTTTTAAAATGGTCCGGAAAAGCCCGTGGATGACACATACTGCTGTTTCTGGACTTTAATGTTTAATGCATAAGAATGTTTCTCATGCAAACGTTTGCGTATGCGAGCGTGAGTTTCAGTTTTTAAAAAATCCTGTCAAAAGATGAGCTGTGTTCGCTTCGATTGTTCGTAGTAATAGTTAAGAAGACTTTTGTCCTGATGTCATCAACTGTTGTTTCTGAACTCCAACGCATGGGAACGTTTCTGATGACAAGACTTGCGCATGCGAGCGTGAAGTCTATTCCAGTTAAAAAAAAAAAAAAAAAAAATAGCAGTCTTCGCTTAGAGTGTTTGTTTAAACAGTCTAAAGCACTTTTGTCCTAATATCACAAAAACATTTCACCAAGGTAATCTATTATTTGTGTGTGTGTGTGTGTGTGTGTGTGTGTGTGTGTGTGTGTGTGTGTGTGTGTGTGTGAAGAAAATAATAATTGTTATCATAATAAACTACTATCGACCCTGCACATCTCCCATAGCCTCCAACCCAACCTATAGACTCCCGATCACTGAATGACGTATTAATGACCGTCTTTCTCCTTCGTCCTCGGTGAATAGGTGTGTGTACATTCCCCTGTGAGTTTAAAGAGTCTCCATCGACTGCCAGTTTACAAAGCAAAAAAAAAAAAATCTAAATAGGGACAAAGGGCTGGGGGGGGGGGGGGGGGGGGGTGAGTGTAGGGGGGGAGAGGGAGTTGTAGGGCAGAGGGTGGGAGATAAAGAACGTTAGAAGGAGCGTTTGAGGACAAGAGGAGGTGTGTGTGTGTGGTGGAGGGGGGGGTGGAGTCGGGAGTTTAGGGGGTGGGGGATGGGTGGGAAGGGGGGGGTCGTCGTTTTGGTGCTATCAATCATGACAGAAGTGGCCGGTGTGTACAGAGAGCGACGCGAGAGTGAAAACTGCTTGTGTTGGGCGCCAGTTTATACAGTTTATAATGCCAAAGATGTGTGCAGAATCTTTTCTGTTTTAAGAATTTATTAGATGATATTGGTTTGAGTTGTTTCTGTCCTGTTGGAATATTTTTTTTTGTTGCTTGAAGAATAAGATCACATGTTGCTCATCAGATGTTTAGGAGCATCTTTTACCAGGATATACCTGGTAAACAAAAAACAACCCGTGGACATCCAAATTATTAAACGTTTCAAAAACACGTTTACCTTTGAAAAATACTGTTGTTTCTTCGGAATAGTTCTGTTCATTTTCGTTTGATGCTAACAGACTGCGGAAGGATAAACGACTCTTTGAAGGAATCCCAAGAAATGAACGGATTTGCTCAAAATATCGTTGTGGAGAGAAGGCAAATGTCATATGTCTTTACTACTCCATGTTGTGTTGAATCTTGAGGAAAGACAGCTAAAGCCTTGAGGCACAATTATCCAGTAAACCATTATTGTTTGAAATATGAGTGCTTTTTTTGCGTTAGAGACAAACTAAAATGTTGTTCAGTTCATTCATTATTTTACTCATTTATTTACTCAGTCATTGATTGCTACACTGATCGATTGAATGGCTCACTTCCAGATTGATTGATTCAAAGATTCGTTTCAGTTGGGGGTGAAAATACATAGCGCGTAAATAACAACAAATGAAGAAACAGGGACAACTAAAACGGCGCGCAAAGTTTAAGAGACTACACAAAACATTGCAATCTCTCTCTCTCTCTCTCTCTCTCTCTCTCTCTCTCTCTCTCTCTCTCTCTCTCTCTGTCTGTCTGTCTGTCTGTCTGTCTGTCTGTCTGTCTGTCTGTCTCACACACACACACACACACACACACACACACACACACACACACACACACACACACACACATACACACACACACATACATACATACATACATACACTCACACGGAATCCCCTGTCCCCACCCCACCACACCACACCCTAAAAGAAGTAGAAGAAGGAAAAGCGAATTCTAGGCATTTCAAAGATTTCACAACATACTCACAACAGCACACACAAACAAACAAACAAAACCTAAGGAAAGTGCCGGTTTAAGTTCAAACAACTCATACATACTAGTGTCCCCTTACCTCAAGAACTGAGAAGAAAACAAGAGCAGCAGTAAGTGAACTAAAGACCCGTTGACCAGTGAATGGGAATGCAGACGTTCTTCAGCAAGGTACCTAGGTCTTCTTCAACTCTTCAATCTCTCTCAGACAGATCACTTCGAACGGAGAAGATCATCTGTGCCGATCAGTGAGGAATCGATCAGCCTTTTATACCTGACGCCCACCTCGGGGTCCGTGTTTGCGTAGCTGTTCTGGAATTGCGCGCAGTGGGCCGAGCCGTTTACGGAAAAACAGATTATAAAGGCAGCTGCTTCTTACGTTCGCAGCGTCTCTGGTGCTAAGGCCGAAGATTACCATGACTGGTTCAAACTGCGGCCGTCAGCCAATCGTCACAGTTTCCCTAAGGGTGTAATCTCCGAGGACTGCTGCGTGTATCGGCGGGGGCTTGTTGTGTCCGGTGCTTGGTCCATGTGGGTTGTTTTGAAGTTTCAACGCGCACGGCAGTGACTTTGAGGTTTAGGAAGGGTCGGAAACTGTGGAGTTATGCCAGGATCGCCTGCGTGTGGTGTGGTGTGAGAGAATCGTGGTGGGAGCGTGAATGAGTGAGTGCATGGGGTGTGGGTAAGTTGTTTGTGGAACCATCCCCCCCCCCCCCCCATCTCTCTCTGTACACATATGTATACTTGTATGTATGCATCTCCATGGTGCACGCGCAGGCCTCTCTCTCTCTCTCTCTCTCTCTCTCTCTCTCTCTCTCTCTCTCTCTCTCTCTCTCTAAATGCGTGTGCGCATGTGTGTGTGCGTGCGCGCGCACGAGCGCGCATGTGTGTGCGTGTGTGTGCGTGTGTGTGTGTGTGTGTGTGTGTGTGTGTGTGTGTGTGTGTGTGTGTGTGTGTGTGTGTGTGTGAAAAGAATCAACGTTACGCACCTCCGGCTGTTGTATTTGTTTACACATTGAGGGAAAAAAGGTAGGGAAGGGGGGGGGGGGGGGGGGTGACAAAAGTCTCGAATGAGATGGTAGATGGTACCGAAACAATTTGACTCACTAAAATGATAAAGAAGATTAAGACACTCAGTCGGAAAAGTAGTTTACTTGCATGTTTAAAACGAAGTCACGCGCCAAGGTGGTAAAACAAAGTGACACCCTGTGATAGCAATTCAAAACAGTTCACAAGATGGTCAAGCTAAGTGTTGCTTTGTGATGGTAAAACAATATATGCCGTAAGAGGGTGAAATAAAAGGGGGAATAATGGTAGTGAAACAAAATCGTACGCTGAGAAGGGAAAGAAGAGTGATGTCCCCTGGTAAAACGAAACAAAACAAAGGTGTACACGAGGATAGGGAAAATGAAGTAACCTCCTAGAATAAAAGAACAAAGGGACAAATTGAGATGCGAAAACGGAGCGACCGTCTTGAATACATACAAACAAGAGGATGAACTAAGTAGCGAAAATCAACCCACGCTCTGGACAGTAAGAGAATTATAACTGAGATTGTAAAACAAACTGAGAGACCGAATGCTGAGGTGGTATAACAAACTGAGACTCTGAAATGATTAAAAGATAAGCGGCACATAAAGATGGTACAGAAAACTGATGGACTGAATGGTAAAATACGAAAGAGAGGCAGTGAGACAGTCGAACAGTAATGCACTGGGTCTGTAAATTAGCTGATCCACAGGGATTATAAACCAAAGTGATATTCTGTGATGCTGAAAGAAAATGATACATTGAGACGGTAAGACAGTGAGATGTACCTAGATGGTAAAACACTATGACGAATGGACACAACTGAAACTGAAGGGGCTGCAGGTGAAAATTGAAACACATTTTAAAAAGAACGCAAATGATTTTGTGTTATAATTTGTTTGTGCATGTTAACCAGCGGAGTTAATTTGAATTCCTTTTAAGACTCGGTCGAGTGATAGGTGAAAGATTGGGTTGGCGTGGGAAGGGAACTCAGTTGGCTACTGGGGTGACGATACTGGGGTGAAACAGGATACGAATGGAGTTGGTGTAGGTTAGGGTAATGGGATGGAAGAGGAGCTAAGCCAGTAGGGCAGAGATGAAGATATTGACATGGACCAGGAGTTAACGCTGTTGAGTTTAGGTGAGGATATTGAAATGGAGCAGGAGTAAACGCTGTTGAGTTAAGGTGAGGATATTGACATGGACCAGGAGTTAACGCTGTTGATTCTAGGTGAGGATATTGAAATGGACCAGGAGTTAACGCTGTTGAGTTTAGGTGAGGATATTGATATGGAGCAGGAGTTGACGCTGTTGAGTTTAGGTGAGGATATTGAAATGGAGCAAGAGTTGACGCTGTTGATTTTATTTGAGGATATTGAAATGGACCAGGAGTTAACGCTGTTGAGTTTAGGTGAAGATATTGATATGGACCAGGAGTTAACACTGTTGAGTTTAGGTGAGGATATTGAAATGGAGCAGGAGTTGACGCTGTTGAATTTAGGTGAGGATATGAAATGGAGCAGGAGTTAACGCTGTTGAGTTTAGGTGAAGATATTGATATGGACCGGAGTTTACGTTGTGGGTTATAGATGAGGCTATTGAAATGGAGCAGGAGAGAACGGTAGGATGGAACAGGGAGTGAACCCAGTTATTCAACCATAGTTGAAGATCATGAGACAGAAAAGGCGATGACCACAGTAAAGCACATGTGAGGAAAATGGAATGGAACCGCGGGTAAATACATCTGGCCATTGGCGAGGACATTGGGACAAGATGTGAACACAGCTGAGCATTAGAGTGACCGATGGAATGAAACAGGAGGCGAACATAGCTGAGTGCAGGCGAGGATGTTAGGATGGCATAAGGGTGTTGACACAGTTGAGTATCGGGGGAGAATAACGGGATGGATACAGATCCGGACACAACCGGGTATAACGGATGGCAATGGATTGGAACTGGAGGCGAACACTGCTGGTGTACAGGCGGAGACATCGGAAGGGGACGGGATGTCATCACGGCTGGGTACAGGTGAAGATACTAAAATCAAACAAATGGCGAACACATATACACACCTGAATATAGTGGAATAAAACAGGAGGTGAACTGGGCTGGGTATAGGCGAAGACAATAGGGAATGGAACAAAAGACGACCTTAGGTAGATGTAACTTAGGTAAGGTAATGTTGCTTACAGTCCCGCCGACCGCAAAGGGCCATATCAGGGCTGTCAGGCGTTGAAAGTCAACTCACAAGTAATTCAAACACACATACACACACACACACACACACACGCACGCACGCACGCACGCACGCACGTACGCATGTACGCACCCACCCACCCACACCTACCCACACCTACACACACACACACACACACACACACACACACACACACACACACACACACACACACACACACACACTTAGAATACATGGACAGACTACGTACTCTTGGAGTCTTAACGGACACTCTGTTTTGCCTCTTATCCAAGCCAGATCAGTACGAAATATGCTAAATGAGTACGAACAGTAAGGAACTGGCTTATATCAGAGCCAGGAATACGACGAGAATTCCCTATCCTTACACTTGGAATAACACGTACACATTCCTTTCCAGCGAAAAGAATGAAATAATCAGCAATAAGAATGGAATAATCAGCCAGAAGAATGAAACAACCAGCAAGAAGAACGAAAAATAACCAGAAAGAAGAATGAAATAACCGACACGAAAAATGACATAACCAGCAAGAAGAATGACATAACCAGCAAGAAGAATGACATAACCAGCCAGACGAATGAAATAATCCACAAGAAGAATGACATAACCAGCAAGAAGAATGAAATAATGACCACGAAGAATGTAAAGTTAAGCAAGAAGAATGAAATAGTCATCAAGAAAAAAAATGAAATCATAAGCAAGAGGAATTAAATAAGCCAGAGGAAGAATGAAATAATCATCACGAAGAATGGAACAAGCAGCTAATAAATAACCCTCCAGACCGGCTTGTGCCTTGAAGCAACGTCTTGGCCGTTTTGTAGGAGAATACGAATCTCGCCGACACACCTTCACTCAAGCCACCCACCCAGTGACAGATAACCAAACGTCAGGTAAGTCAGGTGAAAAGGACACCCCCCCCCCCCCCCCCCCCCCCCCCCCCCCTCCAGCAGACAGCAGCAGACCCAGCAAACAGACTTCAATAGCAACGTCTGGTTTGTTGTGATTCCCAGGAGGTCTGCCCTGTCTGTGTCCCCCCCCCCCCCCCCCCCCCCCCCTCCATCCAGCAGACAGCAGACCCAGCAAACAGACTTCAATAGCAACGTCTGGTTTGTTGTGATTCCCGGGAGGTCTGCCCTGTCTGTGCCCCCCCCCCCCCCCCCCCCCCCCCCTCCCCCCCAGCAGACAGCAGACCCAGCAAACAGACTTCAATAGCAACGTCTGGTCTGTTGTGATTCCCAGGGGTCTGCTCTCTGTCTGTGTCCCCCCCCCCCCCCCCCCCCCCCCCCCCCCCCCCCCCCCCCCCCCCCCCCACCCCGCTCCAGCCTTCTGTAGAGGGCAACGGTCATGACGGTCACATGATTTATCGGTCTGTCTTCTGACTTATTGGCCCCCTTTCACAGTATAGACGCGCGGGGGAGTATTTGTGGCGTTGGCAGGAGTGCTGTGGGGTTTTGCTTTGAGATGATAATAACGACCATGTGGCGGTGGTGTAAACAGTGCCGGGCGGTTGTTTGTCTGGGGATGGGCTATCCTGTATATGTTCTGATAATACGGTGTGGGTCGGTGCGAACATGTTGAGAAAAAAAAAGAGAAAAAGAACAAAAAAAACAAAAAACATACACAGCATTGCCTCTCCTTTTTCCTTTCTGTTATCTCTCTGTCTCAGTCTCTCTTTGTCTGTCTGTATCTGTATCTGTCTCTGTCTCTGTCTGTCTGTCTGTCTGTCGGTCTGTCTGTCTGTCTGTCTGTCTTTTGTAGTTGTAACCATACCTTTTCTTTCCCTCTGTGTGTGTGTGTGTGTGTGTGTGTGTGTGTGTGTGTGTGTGTGTGTGTGTTTCTCTTTCCCTGTGTGTGTGTGTGTGGTGTGTGTGTGTGTGTGTGTGTGTGCGTGCGTGCGTACGCGCGCGCGCGCGCGCGTGTCCTTCTCTTTCTGTCTGTCTGTCTGTTTGTCTGTCTGTCTCTCTCTCTCTCTCTCTCTCTCTCTCCCCCTCTCCTCTCTCTCTCTCTCTCTCTCTCTCTCTCTCTCTCTCTCTCTCTCTCTCTCTCTCTCTCTCTCAGAACCCAAGAATAATGGTCAGCACAAACGAAAGAGTGTAAAAAAACGGGTTGAGTAACTGAAGTGTCTCTCACGCGGTGCGCGTCCGTCCCTGGAACCAATTGACCCAGGCGGAGCCCATTCCCTTGGCAGGCCGGATTTCTTTGTTAGGTTCACCCTCTTACATGCTGTGTAGGTAGAAATGGGCTACATGGTCACCAGTAGCAGAAGAGAACGTCTGATCAGACTATGGTATGGTCACGTAAGAAGTTCCACTTGCCTGGCTGTTACAGTCACCACAGGAACTTTTGAAGGATGGATGATGGAAAAAGAGGACAGAACGGAAAATGGACTCACCACGCTGCAGATGGATAGGGAAAGCATTTTGTTTTCAGAGATCCATACCTGGCACCAAAAAGACAGAACTGGAAGGAGTCTGGTGAACTGTTCTTCAGTGTGGTGACTCAGTGATGTTCCATTGAATAAGGGAGAGCAGAAGAAGAAGAAAGAAGAAGGAGGAGGAGGAGGAGGAGGAGGAGGAGAAGGAGGAGAAGGAAGAGAAGAAGAAGAAGAAGAAGAAGAAGAAGGAGAAGAAGAACAACACAACAACAACAACAAACAAGGGAAACAATATCCTCAGTTGTTTCAAGAGTCTGCCGTGTGTGCTTCTCTCTCACGGAGATAGTGACGAGAATGTGTTATGGAACTTGCTTTCAAAGATCAATAGATACGCATGACAGGACTGGTCTTCTTTGGAGGGGAACAAAGGATGCTAGGAGCTATAAGCTGAATGAAATTTGCATTTGAAATAGAGACATGCATTTCAAATCTCTCTCTCTCTCTCTCTCTCTCTCTCTCTCTCTCTCTCTCTCTCTCTCTCTCTCTCTCTCTCTCTCTCTCTCTCTCTCTCTCTCTCTCTCTCTCTCAAGATTTGAATAGAAGAAAGAAAACAAAAAAATAAAAGAAAATGGGGAGGGGGGATGAGAGGGAGAGGAAAAGAAAAAGAGAACATGGCATCAGGAAAATACATAAAAAAAGGTTAAACCTTCACTAGCAGCTTATTGGAACTATTGTAATCCCTCCTGAAGAAAGATCAATTCATATTGCCTGCTCTCAGGCCTTTCGTCTGCTGGATTGGACTCGTCAGGGAGACACAGCTGACTGTGTCTGTGCTGCCTTGCAATCAAATAGAGAACCACCGCAGTCCATAGTTCTGTGGTGTTCCCACCACCGATATATATATATATATATATATATATATATATATATATATATATATATATATATATATATATATATATATATATAAACAGTCAAAGTAGATAAAATCCAAACAAACAAGATTAAAATATCCCAAATTTTCGGCTTTATTCGCCTTCGTCAGAGGGTACAGACTGTGACAGTATATATATATATATATATATATATATATATATATATATGCCCAGCCGACTGCAGAGGGCCCCTGGACTATGAAGAGTGAAAACAAACTCACTGGTCTCATAGGTGCACGTGTCTGTCTCAAAGATCGGTGCACAGATTTATTTTTACGCTTATCAACATATATGATAGATAGATAGATAGATAGATAAATGGATAGATGGATGGATTGATGGATAGATAGATAGATAGATGTACTGTATATATATATATATATATATATATATATATATATATATATATATATATATATATATATATATATATATACATATACTAATCTCGAGTTGCTCCAGGACAACGTGAAACAGGATCGCTATTACCAAAACCACACAATATGCAGATGTAATGTTTCCTCGGTTACATTGAATTTAGTACTTTGCAAAAAAAAAAAAAAAAAAAAAAAAAAAAAAAAAAAAAAAAAAAAAATCAGCTGAGCATCGAGCATCATTTTCTCTTCTTGTATCACGGTGTACTGTGAATTCAAACTTTGTATTTTGCAAAAATCGAACTAAACATCGAATATCAATGTCTTGTGGTATACCCTCTGTGCTGTGTATGAAGAAAACAGATATAGATTTTTGAAGTTTCCTGAACTCTGTAAGAGAGAGAGAGAGAGAGAGAGAGAGAGAGAGAGAGAGAGAGAGAGAGAGAGAGAGAGAGAAGAGAGAGAGGAGAGAGAGAGAGAGAGAGAGAGAGAGAGAGAGAGAATTTTGTTATAGAGCCCAGCCGATCGCAAAGGGCCTCTGAACTATAAAGAGTGCGAAAAACTCTCTAGTCTGATAGGTGCACGTGTCTGTCTTAAAGATCAGTGCACAGATGTATTTTTGTACATTTGTAAACCGTTGAAAACTATATATCGATTAATGTACTCCTGTATCCTCTCTAATGTGTCCTCCTCTAATTGATAATGGTTTTCCGCAAGCAGTTTCTTCTCTTTGCGTGAAACGTGTCTTAAAAAGTTAAACAAAAAGCCAAGTTCAAGTGTTTGGAATTACTCCAGCTGCTATTTCTCATATTCGTTTGCCTGCGTTCTCTCTCTCTCTCTCTCTCTCTCTCTCTCTCTCTCTCTCTCTCTCTCTCTCTCTCTCTCTCTCTCTCTCTCTCTCTCTCTTTGACAATAAAATATCAAAGTGTCAAGTCTCTCTCTCTCTCTCTCCTCCTCTCCTCTCTCATCTCTCTCTCTCTCTCTCTCTTCATAATAGAGAGTGTGTGATTATGTCGTTTTGTCAGTATGTTGTGAGTTTTGCACATGTGACTTGTGTTTTAAGATGCGTACATTTTTCGTCTGTTTAATGTGCGTGACGTTTGATGTGTGCGTTATCGTGATGATGTGGTTCGTATGGCCAAAGTACAAGAAATCATTCCACGTTCAAAGTCTGGACCATCTCTCTCTCCTCTCTTCTCTCTCTCCCCATCTCTCTCTCTCGCTCTTCTCTCTCTCTCTCTCTCTCCCTATCTCTCCTCTCTCTCTCGTCCTCTCCTCTCTCTCTCTCTCTCTC
>JADBJO010009284.1:62500-70000 GCA_016801955.1 Conus betulinus
GAGAGAGAGAGAGAGAGAGAGAGAGAGGGAGTGTGAGTGAGAGAGAGGGGGGGGGGGGGGGGGGGCAGATGACAGACAGACAGACAAGACACAGAGAACACGTGCGCGCGAGAGGGCTGTATGCGAGCTTGTGTCCTTAAATCAGTGTCTCTTTTGTTTGTGCGGACGTCCGTCCTTGCGTGCAAAAACACACCCGTAGAGGCACGTGTCTGCTACTGGTAATCCCATGCCTTGCAAACCCGTTTGCGTGTTCAAGGCCTAAGGACTATGACTCACGGAGGCTTGATTTCAAGTGTCCAGGTCCATGGCAAAAAGCCTCGCGGCCAATGGACTCTGCCCTCCACCTATCCTAACTAAATCCCCCACACTCCTGTCCAGCTGGGTAACTAACCACCCTCACTCCATCACCACAACACAATTTTTTTTTTTTTAATAACTCTCATCGGACGGCACAGGTAGAGCAATATGGGACAAAGAAAACAATAGCGTGGGAGGAAGAGAGAGAGAGAGAGAGAGAGATAGATGGGAGCGATAGAGAGAAGATAGGAGAGATAGAGGAGAAACTAGAGGGGGGGCATGGAGTGAGAAGCGGAGAGAGAGATAAAGGAGAGAGAGAGAAGAGCGAGGTTGTAGGGGGGGGGTCAGTAATGTCTGCGTCAGATTAAAGGAGAGAGAGATACAGAGGAGAGACTGAGATGATCGCGCGCTCTAGCAGGGCGGTTTTGTTCCATAGAGATATGCGGAGTAGAATATGCTCATTCTCGAGATAGTCTCTCCTCTCGCTAGACGACCTTACTCTTGGGGACATAGGGAGAGGTCTAGGGGCGGGCAAACTCCGAGCGTGGCTTTCTCGTCTTCGCTTTCTATCTACTCTGCGGCCGCTCTCATTCGCTCTCATGCTTTGCTCTTGCTCTTCTTGCGCTCTCCCTCCTCGCTCTTACTCGCTCTCTCTCTCTCGCTCCCTCTTCTCGTCTTCTCTTGTCGTCCTTTTAGACCTCCCGTCGGCGCTCCTACTCTGGCTTCTCGCGCTGCCCTGGCGAGCTCGACGCGCTTTCGTCGCTCACTTTTCGCTCGTGGTCGCTCTCTCTCCCGTTATCTCGCTCTCGCTCGCCTCTCGCGTCTCGGGACTCTCTCCTCGCCGCGTTTCCATTTCCGCCTCTCCTTTCCTGGTTCGATGCGCGCCTCTCTCTTTCGCTTCTATTCGCGAGCTTCGCTCTCCTCTCGCTCTCGCGCGCCTCGCGCGCGCTCGCTCCGGCTCCCGGCGCGCGTCTGCTCGCTCTCCGTCTTCTCTTGCCCCCTTGCCCTCGCCGGGGTTGCGGGCTGTTCGCGGCGCGCGCTACTCAGTTGTCTTTCGCTCTTCCCTTCTCTGACTCTCTCGCGCGCACAACTCGCTCTCTCCTTCTGCTCCTGCTCGCTTTTCTCACTTTTCTATCGTCTCGCTTTCCCACGCTTGCGCCTCTGTCTTACTCCCACTCTCTCATCCATTTTCTTGCGTCTTCCGGGCGCTTCTTTCGTTTTGAGCCTTCTTTCACCCTACCTTCGTCGACTTCTCTCCGCCCCCCCACCCCCGCCCCCAACTCCCCTCCCCACCCGGACGCCTCACCCCCCCACCCAGCGCCCCACACACACCCCCACCACACACACGCACGCCACAGCCACACACACCCACACACACACAACCCCACACTGTCCATCACTTGTTTTTTTATCTCCCACACACTCCTGGCCTTCTTCCTACCGACTAGCCTTTAAATTGCACGCCAGCTTGGATGCGCGACAAAAACCACGCAACTTTTTTTGACTGTGCACACACTTGGCCACTTCCCCACACACCCACCCAGTACACCACACCGTGCTCCGCGCTCTTACGCGCGCGCTCCGCTCACCGGATGCACCCACCCCCACCCACATCCCACCACACACACCACGAACCACAGCCCATCTGCACGCACGCTCCCCGCAACGCACATCTTGGGACACAACTCCGGTGTTTCACGTGGGGAACACACACACACACCGGACACATTAACCCCCCCCCTCCACACACATATACACACAGAAGGCATTGAACTTGTTGATTAAATGAGGATTATGAAAATCCCAGCGAACTGATCAATGGGAGACGTACTTGGGATTAGGATTAGCGGCTGTTCATTCATTAAATGAACTGGAGGCAGCGATTAAAGATGGGCCCACACTGGTGTTGTTGATTGACAAAAAAAAACCACTTAGGGCTTGTCGGCGTCGTTTGTTTCTGCTTCTGCGTCCCTACCCTTAATTGAAGGTGACAAATCCGTCGTGTCATATTTTGATTTTTTTTTTTTTTTTTTTTTTTTTTTTTTTTTTTGAAGGTGATAAATCCGCCCGTGTGATATTGTTCTTTGGTTTTTTTGTTTGGTTGTTTGTGTTTTTTTAAGGTAACAAATCTGTCATGTGATTTTTTTTATGTTTTTTGTTTTTTTTTTTTTCTTGAAGGTGACAGCTCCGCCGCGTAATATTGTTTGTCTTTCGCAGGTGACAAATCCGCTGTGTTCTGTGTGTTGTTGTTGTTGTTTGTTTTTTTGCATTGACAAATCCGCTGTGTGATATTATTTGATTTTCTTTTTTGAAGATGACAAATGCACCGTGTTGCACTGTTTGTTTCTTTATTTTGTTTTGTTTTTTTAAGGTGACAAATCCCTCATGTGATGTATTGTTTATTTTTGGCATGTGTCAAATCTGCTGTGTCGTATTATTATTTTTTTTTGTTTGTTTATTTTCGCAGGTGACAAATCCGCCATGTGATATTGTTCATTTTTTTTTTTAAGGTGAAAATCCGCTTTGTGATATTGTTCTTTGTTTTTTTTTTTTGTTTGTTTTTTTTTGTTTTTTTTTTAAGGTGACAAATCCGGAATGTGGTATTGTTGTTGTTTCATTTTGTTTGTGGTATTTTTGTTTTTGAAAGTGACAAATCTGCCGTGTGATATTGTTTTTGTTTTTTGCAGGTGACAAACCCACCGTGTCATTTTTTTGTTTTGTTGTTTTTTTGTTTTGTTTTTTTTTTTTTTTTTTTTTTGCAAGTGACAAATTCGCCCTATAATATTGTTGTTTTTATTGTTTTTCTTTTTAAGGTGACAAATCTGCCATGTGATATTGTTGTTTGTTTTTTTTCGCAGCACACAGCCGTCCGGTCCGGCCGTAGATGAAAATCGCCGTATTTAGTGTCTGGTCCACATGCACTGCCGATGACCCCACGCTGTGACCTTCAATGCTGTGGAGCGGACACGCTTAGCATGGGAACAGCTCCTGGCATTTGCAGACTGCAAAAAATGCGATATTCTTGAGCTGATTGATGTTTTCTCCTCTCGTGTTTCATGTTTTTTTTGTTTTTTTTTGTTTGTTTGTTTGTTTGTTTTTTGCGTTCCATTTCCAGTGGATCTGATTTACTCAGTGTGCGATCCGTGTGTTGTGCTTCTTCATTTGTGGCCGTTTTGTAAAACCTGGTTGTGCCTGCGTTTGTGTGTGCATCCTTTGAAGACTTTTTTTTTCAGTGATTGTCAGTGTCTTTGTTGTGTTCTCAGCAGTTGGTCAGACTCAGTGCTAGTGCGTGGTGAGAATGAAGTGGCAGCCAGGTGTCTCTGGAGAGTGTGATTCGTCGCATCGATCTTTGCTACGTGTTTGCATGTTTGTAGCGCCGACAATGGCGGAGGCGGAGTCCAGGTGTACCTGCATAAGATGCTACCATAAACTGAAAACAACAAGACACATGTCAACACATCCTCAATGTAGTGTTACAAAAGGAAATGCTGCTCGTGACATTAGGAGAATGTCAGAAATCTGGACAACTTTCGATTTTCCAGATCTTTCTTCGAGTCAGTGTACATCGTGTCGGTTCTTTCAATCAGCCGGCATCCCTGGTTGGCAGAAAAACAAAGCAAAACCGACGCGTCGAAAGATCCACTGAAGAATGTTTAGATCAGTCTGACCTCTTCTTGGACATGGATGACACTCTGTCATTATTTTCTCCGTCGGTATCAACACCTGTGAAAAAGCCTAGAACATTCTCTACAGAAACGTCACACCAGTCATAGCTAGCACAACCAAATCGGCACTTGAAAGTGTTGACATAACTGATGTATGCTTAGATATTGATGATAGTGTGTCGACGTCAGTTTCTCAGTCATCATCGACCCCTACCGCCCGCCACCCCCAGGCCAAGAACATTCTGCACACACACACACACACACACACACACACACACACACACACATTTCCTATCATAGCAAACACATCCAAATCTGCACATGCAAGTTTTGGTCAGTCCGATAATAAATTTGGACACTGAAGAAAGTGTGTCGACGTCAGTTTTTGCCAGTCACCTTCAACGCCAGTTAGAAAGCCTAGAACATTGTGCACACAAACCTCTCCAGTCACTGTCAAAACCCATGTCATTGACGCTGCAATATCCCCCTTTCCCCGCACTGAAACGCAAGACAGTATATTTAGACTCGGACGATGAGGACATCGATAAACCTCTCACTGCAGAAGAAGAAAAGTTGCTGACGCGGCTTGTGAAAGAGAACTGCGACAATCCGAGGACAAAGTGACAGTCGGGTGCAAAACCAGAGGTCAGCCCATAGTGTTGAAAAAGGTCAAACAGCCCCGTAAATCTTCTGCTCTGGCACCGTCTCCACTGCGGGAAAAAGCGGTCCCAGATGATGCAGCAAATCAGAATGAACATGTCAGGAAGTAGTAAAGAGGGCATCATCAAACAACAGGGCTCTGAAATCAGATCAGCTCAGTCTCACAGACAGAAGATTCTGGAAGCAGCTTTTGCATTGGTGTGTGTTGACGTAACAGTTTCAAATGGATTATATTCAGCGATTTGAACGGGGAAGATACAAGGTCAGGTAGGAAGCATTTCATTGTTTATAACTGACAACTGCTTCTGCTGCATGCAGGAATCTTGTTTTACTAAAAGCATGGTGCGGCTGTGATAGAATTAGTATCGGCATGTGAACTTCACAAGCACGTAGAGCATACAGATAAACATGCAAACATGCCTAGGCTGTGCTAGGAAATGCGCCACCGTGTTCGCAGTGAAGCTGACCAGTGCTGACAGTGACTGTTGTTAGGACCCTGTACCAGCTGTCAGGTAAGTCTACCGCGAATAATTCTCTATCTGTTCTAAAGGAAACGTATGCATGTCCAATATGTTTGAGTTTGAGGGAGATTGAAAATGGAACGTATGCTTTCCACTGAGTTGAATTTTCATTCAACTTTGTGTTTGTCAGTCTGTTCCAAACGTTCTTATTTTTTTCGGCAAATCTGTGTGCTGCTTGCTAGCAATGCATATGACAGAAGACCCATTCATGTTTGGAGTCGTTCAGTCAGTCGAACACCCCCACAATCCAGTGACGTCAATCGCAAGCAGTTTGCTGCACTCTGGCACAAAGTATTCATGAAGAAACTCAGCGCCCTACACACAATCAACCAGGCAGCTGGAGTCACATTTCGAGTAGGGCGGAAAGCATAGCGCGAGGAAGGTGGCAGCTTGTGGCTGCAGTGCGCTGTTGAATCAAACTGCGGCCGTCTCCACTCCAGTAATACATTTTCTTTCTCTGTTTCTTTCAACATTCCGTCTCTCTTATTTTTTCTTTCTTTCTGTTGTGACGTATATGGGCCCCTTACACTAACAGCCGCATTGTATCCTTACACTCATCATCATTTCATTCCTGTGACCAACGTGGTCAGTAGGGGGGACACGAGGGAGGACTCCGTCAATCTTCTTCTCCATCGCGGCCTGTCCTCTGCTTCCCGCAGGAGTTCTGGCAGCTTGAGGTTGGTCCTTTCCATCACGTTTTCTCCGACCAGCTCTTTCTCTGCCTGCCTCTAATCCTTCCTCCTTCAAGCGTGCTTTGCAGGACTGTCTTTGCCAGAGAGCCACGTCGTGTGACGTGGCCAAACCACATCAAGTTTCTCTACGTCACCGTAGCCAATGGGGGTTCCTGTGGTCCTGCCAGTGTGGTCACCTGCTCTCGGACAGAGTCGTTGGTTCTGTGCTCTGTCCAAGAGATGCGGAGCAGTGCTTCTTTCTGTATGCCTTCATTTCAAAGGCTTGGATCCTTCTCTCCAACTCTGCCGTCACGCTCCAAATTGTAATGAACGCACTGAGTATGGGATCCACCGCAAGAAAGGATGGTTTTAAAAGGAAAAAATACGACTTCTGGAATAAAACACAGTAGTGCATCACACACACAAACCCCCCACCCCCACCCCCCAACTCCTCCCCCCCACCCCACCCCCACCCCCCCCCCCAAATGAGTGCATGCATACCACCAAGTATCGTCTGCTTTACACACGCGTTCAATGAGAACTAGGTCAGTGCCCTCCTGTCCGCACTATCCCTGGTCATTTTTGAGAGAGAGCGCGTGTAAAAAGAGCCCACACGACGCCGGTAACAAACAGTATCTTTCAGTGCATGAGAGTGGTGATGAAGGCGCGCGCTAACTGGAACTGGCGGCTCTAGTGACGGACAACACGCGCCACGCGCGCGGCGGCTATGGGAAATGATGAGAAGGGTACACCATCAAGGGAGTCTGCATTGCTGTTAGCTTAAGCTCAGCTGTTAGAGTAAACTATTGACATTTATGTATCCATGTGACATATTATCAGAGACATTGGTGCCACACAGACGCGATGATGAGTCTTCACATCATTCCGTCACTGATTTCTTTCTTCCTTCCTTTCTTCTCCTTGCTTTCTTTTTTTCTTTCCGTCACCAAATCTGTCATCTCCCCCCCCACCCTCCCTCTGTGTGTGCGTGCGCGCATCTCTGTGTATGTGTGTACATGTGTGTGTGTGTGTGTGTGTGTGTGTGTGTGTGTGTGTGTGTGCCTGAGTGTGTGTGCATGTGTGTGTGGACGTGCGCGCGCGCGCGTGCGTGTGTGTGTGTGTGTGTGTGTGTGTGTGTGTATGTATGTGTGTGTGTGTGTGTGAGAGAGAGAGAGAGAGAGAGAGAGAGAGAGAGAGAGAGAGAGAGAGAGACGTCTGCGTCTGTGTTTGTCACATGACTTGTACCTTTGACATCGCTTTTTGGGGCTAACAGCACTCTTCAAGTAGAAACGCTGTGGGCAGGCTGACCCCTTCAGCTGGGCTCACGTCAGGCCGGCTACCTTCACCTGACAATCCATGCACCTACAACTATAGTATCTGTTCTGTCGTTCAGGTCGTCCCCTTTTCCCCCTCCCCCCCCCCCCCCCCTTCCCACTCTCCCCCTCCCCCCCCCCCCCCCCCCCCCCCCCCCCCCCCCCCCCCCCCCCCCCCCCCCCCCCAGCCCCCGTGGGTTCCAGTCCAGTGCCTGCCTGCCTTTCTTGTGATGTTGGCAGCGGGTTCTCAGTGTGTGACCTCCTCCTGTCTCAGTTTCCTTCCCTCTCTCTTTATGCCGATGGAATTTCGTGTGGTGGGTGGTGGTGGTGGTGTGATCGTGGTGGTGGTGATGGTGTGTGTGTGTGTGTGTGT
>JADBJO010009284.1:75000-80000 GCA_016801955.1 Conus betulinus
GGAGATGCGAAAAGAAGAAGACCAAAAAAGACTCCAAAAAGCAGTCCATCAGAGCTACCAGGGCAATGGACAACGTGGGAGAATGCACTCCAAAGAAGTCTCACTTGGAATGACATTTGGCACATGGCCCCTCTCAGGATCAGCTACATTCTCAGATCTGCATATGACCTTCTGCTTTCAGATGCAAACCTGGTGAAGTGGGGGAAAAACAAACGATCCTTCATGCCCCCCCCCTCTGCCGTGAAAAACAAACAGTGGGAGCATGTCCTTAGCTCATGTAAAATAGCCCTAGCTCAAGGAAGGTACACATGGAGGCCCAACCAAGTGCTCAAAGAGATTGTATAAGTAGTCTGGGCTAGTACCACACCACAAAAGGGAAAATCAGGACTCCGAAAGCACCCGCAACATTCTTCATGGCAGGAGGCAGCGAATCATGGCCAAAAACAACAGTGCCACTTGGAACATGCAGGCAGAGTCTGCTGGACGGGGCAGATGACTGGGAGTGCACTGCAGACCTCCCAGAATGGAAGAGTCACCAGAGATCATCAGCAAGAGTGGCATGAGACCAGACATAGTAGTCCACTCTCAGTCAACCAGCAGCTGATCATGATTGAGCTCACGGTGCCATATGAGAACATAATGGAGGCTACTCAAATCTACAAGACTGAAAAGTATGCTGATCTGGCAAACAGCCTGAGGAGAGAAGGCTATCAGGTTAAAGTCCTCACTGCAGAAATTGGAGCTAGGGGGTTTGTAGGAACGTCTGCATACAGCCTCATGAAACAGCTCTCAGTTGCAGGGAGGGAAAAAAAACAGAGCCCTGAAAGCAATGGCAGAAGCAGCAGAGAGGTGTTCAAGCTGGATCTGGTCAAGGAGGAACAAAATGAACTTCATAAGGCTTAACTTTCCTACAATTATCCGGTGTCCCAGTGGCTCAGTGGTTAGTGCGCGAGTCATTAAGTGGAAAATGAGCATGTCCAGAGGGCATGGGTTCGAATCCCAGCCATGGCTCGTCCCGAGATGGGGAAAAAAAGGGGGCAGCAGAGGGATATCCAGAGTCATGAACCGGGTGTGGCCCAACCCCCCTAGAGTGTCAGGAGATAAGGGCCAAAACACTTGCTTGAAGGGGGCTTCTCTTCTGAGGACTCTCTGCTGCCACGCTCTCCACGAGTTTCTTTCTACAGGGTGGAAACGTAACTTTTTACAACACTGGCACTGAATCCTGCCACTAGGTTCTTCAGAACTGGTTCGAGGTCATTGTCAGGTGGTGGAGAGAGGACAGAGCTGTGGATGTATTCACATGTAGTTTTCAATGCCATCGTGCGAACTCAAAACATCAGTCTCCAGTCTTGCTTGGTCATCCGTCTGACACGGGTGTGTAGCCACAGTGTGTTCCACTTCTGTGTCTTGTGCACGCACACGTTTTCAAGTCGCACGTCAGTCGGAGATGGAGTACTCACAGAGGTTACAGTAGCTTCATCATGTTGACCACTTGCTTGCCTCTCTTGCTGCTGTCGGGCTCTCTGCTGGTCTCGCCGGATCTGGCTGGGAGGTTTCTTCCTGTATACTGAACCTGTGTGCTGCGGTTCAAGACAGGATCCGCCATGTTTTGTGGACACCTGGAAGTGGCCGGCTTGAGGCGAAGACAACCACAGTGTTTTTCACCCTCTGCTGCCACTTTCCACCTGGGACGTTATTGTCCGTCAGCAGGGCGTTCAGGGTCATCTCCACAGCCACTGGGAGTCCAGAAACTGGCACGTTTGCGATGAAACTTGTGAAATTTGTGGAGATCAACCAGTACGCGCCCTACCGCTTCTGCTCACGTCACATGATCCCCCCCCCCCCCCCATCCCCTCCCCCTTACAGAGAGAGAGAGAGAGAGAGAGAGAGAGAGAGAGAGAGAGAGAAGATGCACCCTAAGGTACCAGAGAGACAGAGACAGAAACAATGAGACAGAAAGAGACAAAGAAAACACACAACACACACACACACACACACACACACACACACACACACACGGCACACACACACACACACACACACACACACGCACACAGAGAGAGAGAGAGAGAGAGAGAGAGTGGCCTCCAGAATTGTGTATTAACAAGTGGCTAAGGATGTGGTGAACCTATATCTGACACCTTTAGCCCCACTTTCTGCCCTCCTCCTGTGATAAACAATGGACCGTGGCTTGACCTGCGTGCACAGTGAGGCTGACCAGGTCTGTTATTCAATTTGGTGGTTTACTGGTGAGTCCGGCACCTGTAGTGCTCCACTTGCGGGTTAATGCTACTGACGTCACACACTAAAACCAACGTAACCGCCCGAATACTTTTTGCTTTTGTTTTTTTTTCCATTTTGCCCTCTTGCGGCGCTGAAAAGTCGGAAAGTGGGTTGTTGTGTTTCTTTCTTTTCTTTGCGTTTTTGTTTTTTTTTTTTTTTTTTTTTTTTTTTTTTTTTTTTTTTTGGCGAAGGATTATAGCTCGTCAAGGTTATCCCAGTAAATCCTATTCATGGCAACCCCCTTTGATTTCTGGTGTGTTCTCTGTGGGTTCGCTGGTCGTACCCGCGCACGCGCGCGCGTGCACACACACACACACACACACACACACACACACACACACACACGTACTTGTACACACACACACACACACACACACACACACACAAGCGGACAGATAGAAAGTTAGACGGACACAAGGCAGACAGATAGACAGTCAGTCAGACAGACAAACACAGAGACAGACAGTCAGACCCACAGCACTCAACTGACTGAAAGCTATCACTGCCTCGCTATTTTTGCTCTTCTTTCTTGTGAAAACTAGCAAAACAGACAAAAAATAATTTAAAAAAAAAATAATAATAAAGAAACTTAGTGACAACTAGTCGCTTCAAGAGATTGACAATTAGCTCCCTTCAGCGCGAGGATCTGAAGAGTACGTTGCTTCAAGAGATTGAGATTTTAGCTCCTTTTAGCACACTGATCTTAAGAACAAATTGTTTTCAAGATCAGACTGTGCAGATTATCTGCCCTTTCTCCTCTTCCTCCTTTCTTCTCTCCAACCTTTCGTAGATTATCTCTGATGATAATAATGTTCCGGATATTCTTTGTGGCTCATGACAATTATGCACCAGTAACGTGACTGATGACGATAATGTTTCTGAATATCTTAGTGACAAGACTGCCGATAATAACGCTATGGAGATTCTTAGCAAGGTGTAAGAAACATATTCACGGAAAAAAGTGGTGGTAATGAAGGGGGGGGTGGAGGGGGGGGTGGGGGGGGGGGGGGGGTGGGGGGGGGGGGGGGGGGGGGGGGGGGGGGGGGTGGGGGGGGGAGGGGGGGGGGGGTGGGGGGGGGGGGGGGGGGGGATGGGGGGGGGGATGCATTCATTTGTGACAAGAATATCATCGGTGAGTATTTCACATCAGTAAATGCTCCAAATAAACGTTCCCAAATCCCTCCTTCCACCACTGGTTAAAAACACTGAATTTAACCAAAATCATCAGGCATAGTGTTGTCCTCAGACCTAAGTACAACTTTTAACAATTAAAATTTAAAAAAAAAAAACGGAATTTAACCGTACAACTCTCCTTCCCCCTGCCACCTTTGCAGATTCCGGGAGATTAAAAGCCTAGTCCATCCCCCCACCCCCGCCCCCCCCCCCCCCCCCCCTGCGACCTCGTCTCCCTCTCCTCCTAGTGAACCCAACCTCTTCCTGTACATTCTGTGCCCCCCCCCCCCCCTCTTTTCTATGGCTCTCTTGAAAGTCGGTCCCCCCCCCCCCCCCCCCCCCCCCCCTTGTTCTTCTCTATCCCTTGAGTACTCTCCCTTTGTCCTGCCTCTGTGGCCCAATTAGCTGCCCTTATTCTAGAAAGTCCACATGCTCCTGCTCTTTCCCCACCTTTCGTCTTGCCCCAGTTCATTTACAAGCCAGCAATTCTGCTGCCATCTGGTGACTATGGGGTGTATGAGGACCCAGGGTGCGGGGGCAGAGGTTGTAACTCTTACAGGGAGAAATGTCGCGCAGCCCTGTCAGGGTGGTTCGTCCGGTTCGGTCCTCATCTGACTCTCAGCTCTCACCTAGGGTTCCTCGTGGGTGTTTGCTCACAACGGCGGCCACACCCCGAGCAACGGATTTGACCGGCTGGCAGAACTAGGTGAGGGTAGCAGACGGGACTCCAACCCTTAGTGAGCTTGGCCTTGTCTACCTATGCATGTCAAGACTGGTTTCGGCAGACTACGCTGAGGAAACGACGAGATGGTTCGACGGGCAAGAAGGCGGATTCAGCAAAGTGTTGTGGAGCGCGAACATGGCTCAGAGACACACGGAGGACACTGCTGGCATTTTGGTTCATCTCCAGCCGTCTTGACTTTGTCTTGGCCCTGGATTCAGATGAGCTGGGATGAGAGAGTGAGGCTGACGACCCTGCGCAACTCTCCCTCACGAGAAACCAGTTCACGCGCGAGTCACGACTTCACCTCTCAGTCTGGCTTACTTTCAAATCTAACCTGTCCACACACTGCACTGGATTCTTCAATGCTAGGACTGGCCTGATCAGGCATCTTCACACACACACACACACACACACACACACACACACACACACACACACACACACACACACGCACTCACACACACGCACGTACGCACACACACACACACACAACACACACACACCACACTCACACACACACCCACACACACACACACACACACACACGCGCGCGCGCGCGCGCGCGCGCGCACGCACCATTACCCAGTTATAGCAGAAGTCGTGGTCATCTTCGCCCATGAAAGGAAAACAAGATGTACTGAGTCTGCAAACATTGTGCACAGTGGACACTAGCTGTGTTTATTCTGCAATGTCTGTTTTGCCAACATAGCCTTCTGGAAACTTTTTTCTGTGTGGAAGGGCATATGTCCAATCAATTCTTTTTCGAAAACTCAAAACGGAGTGCTGATGACCAGAGCCAAGTTCAACTATGTATGTCGTT
>JADBJO010009284.1:82500-85458 GCA_016801955.1 Conus betulinus
CACAGAGAGAGAGAGAGAGAGAGAGAGAGAGAGAGAGAGAGAGAGAGAAGGGGCGTAAGCGTACGCTTGTACTAAGGCTTCTCTAACGGCTTACACAATCTAAACCCCCACCCCCCCCCCCCACCCCCACCGAGAAACAAACTGATTTGCCAGCAACTTCCTCGCCTGCTTTGGTAGAGCGAGACCTCCTTCGAATGACTTTCCGCACAACAGTGATCTCCCTTGAATGACTTTTTTTTTCTCCTTTTTTTCTACCTCAGTGAATTAAACCCCAAACAGGGAATCCATCCCAAATATTTTTTTCTGCAATATTTTCTTCTTTTTTTTTTTACGCCAACTCTACGTCACAACAAAGATCATCTGCACTGATTTTTTTTTTTTTCTCTATAATTATTTTGTTTTGTCCACATTGATTTTACCTTCCATGAAAGACTTTGTTTATATCAGATTCACTGACAAACAAATATCCCCTACCTTGAAAAAAAACAACAACACTTTTCTTTCCCCTGGAAATATTTTCTCTTTGTAATTCTCTACATTTGCCTCCTAAAAAGTCCTAGCCTTGCTCTAGTTTATTGAGATAATTTCTATTTTGTTTATGCTAGGTTTATCTCTCCCTGAGAAAATGCGTGTGTGTGTGTGTGTGTGTGTGTGTGTGTGTGTGTGTTTCAAAGGAGGGACTGCTCGGGGGAGGTAAATTCAATCTGTATTAAAAGTAGATATTTTTGAAAAACAACAAACAAAAGACGGAGTCTCAGGAGAGATAAACCTAGCATAAACAAATAGAAATTATCTCAATAAACTAGAGCAAGGCTAGGACTTTTTTAGGAGGCAAATGTAGAGAATTACAAAGAGAAAATATTTCCAGGGGAAAGAAAAGTGTTGTTGTTTTTTTTTTCAAGGTAGGGGATATTTGTTTGTCAGTGAATCTGATATAAACAAAGTCTTTCATGGAAGGTAAAATCAATGTGGACAAAACAAAATAATTATAGAGAAAAAAAAAAATCAGTGCAGATGATCTTTGTTTGTGACGTAGAGTTGGCGTAAAAAAAAAAAGAAGAAGAAAATATTGCAGAAAAAATATTTGGGATGGATTCCCTGTTTGGGGTTTAATTCACTGAGGTAGAAAAAAAGGAGAAAAAAAAAAGTCATTCAAGGGAGATCACTGTTTGCGGAAAGTCATTCGAAGGAGGTCTCGCTCTACCAAAGCAGGCGAGGAAGTTGCTGGCAAATCAGTTTTGTTTCTCGGTGGGGGGGTGGGGTGGGGGTGGGGGGTTAGATTGTGTAAGCCGTTAGAGAAGCCCTTAGTACAAGCGTACGCTTACGCCCTTCCTCTCTCTCTCTCCTCCTCTCGGGGGTGGGTCGTCTCTCTCTCTCTCTCTCGGCCTCATCCCTCTCTTCTCTCTCTCTCTCTCTCTCTGTGTGTGTGTGTGTGTGTGTGTGTGGTGTGTGTGTGCTCGATCAACTAGAGAAGAGAGAGCAGACGTAAAGACCGACAGAGAGAGAGAGAGAAGAGAGAGGAGAGGAGGAGAGAGAGAGAGAGAGAGAAGAGAAGAAGACAAGAAGAAGAACAACAACAACAAGAACAAAAAACAACAACAACAACAACAACAACAACCACAAGACACCCAGAGACAGACAGACGGACAGACAGATTCAAAGACAGAGATACGGGAAGACCCGGAGATGAGCCAATAGAGGTATGTGTCCATCGCAGGGTCCACGGGAGGTGAAGGAGATCGTTCAGTTCGTGGCGGAGGAGGGCCACAGACGACCTGGTGGGCCTTTGACCGCTACGGCAACAGAAGGAAAGCGCCAAAGAAGACAGAGCTCTGACACAACATCTGCACGCAGAGACACGCGCGCGCGCGCGCGCGCGCGCGCGCACACACACACACACACACACACACCACACACACACAACACACACACAACACAAGCGCGCGCACACAAACTATGCACGCAAGCATGCATGCATGCACTCAAGCACACACACACACCACAGAGCTCTGTTCGACATCCATTCAGCGCATGAGAACATCTATGGAGTATAATAGTATCTATCCTCACCTTAAGCAACGAAAGGTTTTGTCCAAAGACACAGAATATACTGATTCTAATTACCGAATATCTTTGATATCACCAAAAAATAGCAATAGCCTGATACAGGAATGTACTAATGTTACTTAAGAGGTCTCGTTGCTTCTGTCTTCTGTTTTACATCTGTGTGTTCGCATCCAAATGTTTTTCTTTTGGTTAATCAAGGATAAAAACATTCCTATCTGTTGGTGTGTTATATTTCTGCTTTTTTTTTTTTTTTTTGTTTTTTTTTTTTTTTTTTGATATCTTTGTGTGTATGTCGTTGGTCTCTTTGGCGTGTATCTTTAACCAGTTTTGTCTCCCTTGATTCCATAGTGCCAGTATTTAAATAGTCATCATCGATATCCGTCACGTTTGTAAGGGACATGCAACATTATATGGTGTCATCAGTCACACCACTGTGAATGCTAAGAACAATCAGATGTGTGCACCTGTGACCCCCCAGTTTGGAGGGGAAAATGATTGGAAAAATGATTGAAGAAATAAACCTGTTTGTTTCAACCGTTTGTTTCAGTTTCAGTGTGATTATTAACTGACCGTCTACGATCCTTTTTTGTTGTTGTTGTTGTTGTTGTTGGTTGAGAGCTTTCAAACAACGCCTAGAGAAGAAAGTTTCGTCATGAAAAAAGAACTCAACCTAATCAGCAACACATATATACATCATTATCTATGACAGCAGTAACGGATTCGCCAAACGAATGACATTTTCGTAATTGAAGAGTACCTATATGCGTCAGACACTCAGCTTGGGTTTTCGACCGAGACAAATAATAATGTACAGAACACAAACACTATTACACAAAAGATACGGCCGCTTTCAGTGCTTGCAAAGCATAGAAAAGAAAATTTCAAGAAAAA
>JADBJO010009285.1:0-40000 GCA_016801955.1 Conus betulinus
TGTCTGGTCTCATGCCACTCTTGCTGATAATCTCTGGGTGACTATTCCATTCTGGGAGGTCTGCTGTGCACCTCCCAGTCATCTGCCCCGTCCAGCAGACTCTGCCTGCATGTTCCAAGTGGCACTGTTGTTCTTGGCCATGATTCGCTGCCTCCTGCCGTGAAGAAGAATGTTGCGGGGTGCTTTTGGAGTCCTGATTTTCCCTTTTGTGGTGTTCGTACTAGCCCAGACTACTTGTACAATCTCTTTGAGCACTTGGTTGTGCCTCCATGTGTACCTTCCTTGAGCCAGGGCTACTTTACATGAGCTTAGGACATGCTCCACTGTTTTGTTTTTCATGGCAGAGGGGGCATGAAGGATCGTCTGTTTTTTCCCCACTTCACCAGGTTTGCATTTGAGGGCAGAAGGTCATATGCAGATCTGAGAATGAAGCTGATCCTGAGAGGGGCCATGTGCCAAATGTCATTCCAAGTGAGACTTCTTTGGAGTGCAGTCTCCCACGTTGTCCATTGCCCTTGCTGGCTCTGCTGGACTGCTTTTTGGAGTCTTTTTTGGTCTTCTTCTTCTTTTCTCATCTCCTGAATCATCATGTCTCTTTTGGCTTTTCCTTTGGCCTTTGACCACCATTCAGTTTTGGTCACCCCCAGTCCTTGTCTGTTGGTCTGTGTGTGTCCTGTTATTTCTCTGATCTTGAGACTTTTTTCTTTTGCAGAATCATCGCCTCTTGAACTTTCCATTTTCTGCCTGTCTTCAGCTGGGGCTTGATTGCTTCTACCACCTTGTCTCCTGAGTCCTCCAGCATGCTTTGAAGTCTGATCTTCCCTGCTTTGTATTCCTCCAGGATGGATTTCAGTGGTAGTTTCAGCTTTGCTTGGCGACAGTATAGCGCTATGTCAGTCAGACAGGGTGGACACCAAGCCATTTCCTTGTGAACTTGTTGATTTTGGATTCCATTGCCTCCACTATGCTGGTGCAGATGTCGTATATCATCAGAGGCCATAGGAGCTTTGGTATCAGCATGAACTGCAGACACCAGACCTTGTATTTGCCAGGGAGCCCACACTGGTCAATGGTCTCCAAGCCTTCTTCCGACATCTGTTTTTGGTTTCTTTTGCTCTTCGTGTGTCTTTCAGCGTATCATCATACCATCTTCTAAGGCTCTTGACTGGCTCTTCTGTTACTGTTGGAATGGTCATCATCATGGCAGAATGTTCAATGCTTTCTGACAGGCAGTTTTTAAGAGTTGGATGTGAATTTTTAAAAGTTCAGTTTTTAATAAAAGAAAAAAAAATAACACACGGAAATTTGGCTTTCTTTCACAGCTGGAATGGTGGAATTGTCCAGGCGAATCTCAGGATCAGCAAAAAACTGACGAACATTGTGGAAATGGATTGGCCGAGTTTGGTACTGGAAAAGATAACCCGTTTTCCTCAGTCCACGTTGAATCTTATTGACACAAAGTTGTAGTCGAGACTGAACGCTGGCATAAGAGCCTTCAACTGCATACAGCGCAAAGTCATCAACAAGCAGAGAGGACTCAGAACCCTGGTTTTACGATTTCATTATGTCATTAATTTTGATGCTGAAGAGAGCAGGAGAAAAAGAATGCTCCCTTGAGGTACACCCAACTCCAGTCCATGGATGTCAGACAGTGTGGTGCCAATATGCACCTGGAACTGCCGATCAGCCAGAAATTTTGAATAAACAGAGGCAGATGACCACGAAAAACCAAGTCTATGAAGATCCATAAGGATTCTTGATTTCCAGGTGGTGTCGTACGCTTTTTCTAGGTAAAAAAAGACAGCAACCACATGCAGTTTATTGATGAAGGCATTGCAGATGGTGGTTTCCAGACGGATTAAATGGTCAACTATCGAGTGGTACTTCCGGAACCCGCACTGTTTACTAGCTAAAAGGCCATCGATTTCCAGCTTCCACATCAGTCGGGAGTTGACAATCCTTTACATTAGCTTACAGAGGCAGCTGGTCAGAGCTATTGGACGATAGTATGAAGGGTTGGCAAGGTCCTTTCCAGGCCCAGGGATTGGAATGATCAGGGCTTTCCACCAAGGGGCGAAAAGCACCCTGTGGTCTAGATATGGTTGTAGACTTTGAGAAGGGTCTCAAGACAGTTTTCTTGGAGATGTTTCAAAACCTGATAATAAATGTTATCCAGACCGGGGGCATAATCGTTGCAGGTTTGCAGAGCTGATTTCAGTTCATCGATTGAAAAAGGTGAATTGTAGGCTTCAGAGTTGTCTGATGTGAAATTATATGAAGATTTTTCTTGGAGTTGTATGTTTCTTAAAAGGCTGCAGATTTATTTGAAGATGATGGGTTCTGTTGAATGGTGGAGGCCAACAGATTGGCAACTGATTCTTTGTCATTCATCACAGCATTGGCAAGTTTCAAGTGATGAATTGAGGGGCTGGTATTCTTCCCTTTGATTTTTCTGATGATGTTCCGGACTTTTTTCTTGGATATTTAGATGTCAACCCGGAGCAGAAGTTTCTCCAAGACTGATGTTTTACTGATTTTAAAAGTGTGTCTCGTTTTGGCATTGAGTTTCTGACGGGCTCGAGCATTTGGACCTGAAGGTCTTTGAAATACCCGATGCTGAGCCTGTTTGCGTACTTTTGAGATTTGTTGGCAGTCAAAATTAAACCAATGTGTTTTAGGCAGTTGGAGTTTGTCTGAAGACATTGGAATACAGATTTTAGCACACTTTATCACTGTATTGGTTAGAGATTCTGCAGGGTCTGGACTTTGAAGAATGACAGTTTCCTGGAGCTCCTTTGAAATATTTGCCGCAAAAAGATTCAGTTGGCCTTCCTATAGTTAAGGTGTTGTGAAACAGAGGCTTTTTTTGGTTAATATGGGTTTTAAACAGAACAGGAAAATGGCCACTTCCATGCAGATCATCATGGACAGACCACTCATAGTCCAGCACTAGCGAGGGGTCACATATCAACAAATCTAAACACAAAAGTGAGCCTGTGGAAGAGTGGAGGCAAATTGGAGATCCATCGTTCAGACAACGCAAATCAAAGTCTGAAAGGACATCTTCAAGAAACAGACCTCTGGATGACACATTCACACTACCTCAAAGAGGATTGTGTCCATTGAAATCACCCAACAGTAAAAAAAGGCCGAGGAAGTTCTCCAGTCAGACTGACAAGGTCCTGACGACCAACCGGGACTGAAGGTGGCAGATATAACGAACAAACAAATTGTAACGGTTTATGGACAGTGAATCTCGCAACTACTGCCTGAAGGGGGATAGTCAGAGCGACAGGAATGAACATCAAAGTTTTGTGTATAAGAAGGGCAACCCCCCCCCCCCCCCCCCCCCGTTAGTCCCAATGTGGAAGGCTGAAGATCTCCTGGCTTTGAATTGTTGTTTCCTAAAGACCTGCTACCTGGTTTTAGTGTATGACACAAAAGCTGCAGCTCCTCAAAGTTTGAGTTTAATCCACGGATATTCCAATGAATTAATGTATTGTCCATGGTGCAGAAGACGAATAGGAGAGAAATCAGTTCATCTCCGAGTCATCATCTGCATCCGATGGAGCGTATTTGTTTTTAAGTTGGACTGGATTGTTTTGTTCTCCAGACCTGCTGGCAGACTTGCCTGCAGGTGAAGACGGCTGCGGTTTTGGAGACGGTGGTGGTTTCTTTTTCATCTCCACCATCTCCACACTCAGTTGCACTCCCTTTCCCGCACGGGCCCCGCTCACGAAAGTTGGAGGCAGGAGGGCTGGCTTTTAATTCTGCCCAGCTGCAGATGGATTAGACTGCTGGGCAGTCTGAGGGGTGGTGGATTTATTGCCCCCACCAGGGGCATCCACTTTGGGTTGGGAGGTGGTGGACCTGCCTCCACCGGGGCTTGGCATTTTTTCTTGCAGTGTTCCCTTACCCACCCACCATGGAGTCCAACTAAGGGACCAGGGCCAAGAGGTCACTGTTTTGACCCCTTCCAGGCTTCAGGAGAGATTTGCGACAAACAGAACCCTACCAACCCTATCCCCTCTGTTCATGCTCAACTCCCTGGATCAGAGAGCTGAGAGCTGCAGGGGTTACCTTGGCCAGCCGGACAACTGCCTGTCTTGGCCTAGCCCCATGTAGGGGGAGCCGATTGATACACCCGGGCCAGAGTGTACCCCCTGTCTTTGACAGGTCCGAGCCAAAGTGATGTTTTGAGGGCACTTGCCTTCTCAATCACCAGGATCTCATTCCCTCCATCACAGGTCGCACCAACACGGCAAACGTGGCAGATCTTAAGAAGACCACAGAGAGAAAAAGAATGTGGGAAAGAAGTCTTGAAGGGGAGATGGAGGTAGAAAAGATCTAAATAAGAAAGGCAGAATACAAGAAAGGAGAAAGGCGGGTTACTATTAGTCAGGTCCTCACCCTTAGCCTTTCTGACATTAGAGGCCCTACCAGGGGCATCAACTCCTTACCACGCTGTGCTTAGGCCAGATGGTAACTTGACTTTTCAGGCCAATAAGCATTTTTAAAAACTAGCCTATCATCAAGTATTGATGCCCCCGCCAGCAAAGCCTAAGGGATCACGGGACCACGCAAGCCCTCAGATCATGGTAAGGTTGCAACCCCTGGAGGGGAGATCAGACGGATGTCACTCGTTGGTTCGCTGACCTGCAGTGTGAAGGAAGAAGAAAACTGACAGAGCACTCAGCGCTGGAGGATGACTTGTGGTAAAGCTGTGACGGGTGAACACTTCCAGCAACAGTCAATAACAGGCTGCCTACACAGCCATAGAGCAAACTGCTTCGTCGACCGTTTTCGAGAAACACATTATTTGTCGTAGAGTTTTAAATGGTGATGTCCTCTTGTGGAACCTCTTTCTTCCCTCTGTCACGGTTTGAGCCACTTATCAATCGGGTGTCAGGCAGCTGATTAATTTTGAAGTCTTGGATATATCAGTGATATGCCAGACGGCTGACAGAGGATGCGTCAGACGACTGATCGATGATGTGTAGGACAGCTGATGATTGATGTGTTAAATGGGTAATGGGCGGAAACGTCAGATAGATGATGGATGATGAGTCAGATGGTCGAGTGATGTGTGTAAGACGGCCAATGGAAGACGTGTGCTTTGGCCGATAGATGATGTGTCAGATGGTCAAGGAATGATGTGTCAGCTCGTTGATGAAGTGTCTATCAGATGGCTAAAGGATGATGTGTCAGATGGCAAAAGAATGATGTGTCAGATGCTAAAGAATGATGTGTCAGATGGTTGATGGAGTGTCTGTCAGATGGCCAAAGAATAATGTGTCAGATGGCAAAGGAATGATGTGTCAGATGCTGAAGAATGATGTGTCAGATGGTTGATGGAGTGTCTGTCAGATGGCCAAAGAATAATGTGCCAGATGGTTGATGGAGTGTCTGTCAGATGCTAAAACATGATGTGTCAGATGGTTGATGGAGTGTCTGCCAGATGGCCAAAGAATGATGTGTCAGATGGTTGATGGAGTGCCTGTCTGGTGGCTAAAGGAGGATGTGTCAGGTGGCCAAAGGATGATGTGTCAGATGGTTGATGGAGTGTCTGTCAGATGCCTAAAGAATGATGTGTCAGATGGTTGATGGAGTGTCTGTCTGTCAGATGGCTAAAAATGATGTGTCAGATGGTTGATGGAGTGTCTGTCAGATGGCTAAAGAATGATGTGTCAGATGGTTGATGGAGTGTCTGTTACATGGCTAAAGGATGATGTGTCAGATGGTGATGGATAATGCAAAAGCTGATGATAAATGTGTCAGATAGCTAAGGACGATGTGTCAGATGTCTGAAGGATTTTGTGTCAGATGGCAATGTATCATGTGGCAAATGGCTGATTCCTTGGGAAAACACCTCAACCCATCAAATAATCAACTCTCTCTCTCTCTCTCTCTCTCTCTCTCTCTCTCTCTCTCTCTCCTCTCTCTCTCTCTCCTTCTCTCTCTGTTTCTCTCTCTCTCTCTCTCACTCTTTCTGTCTCTCTTTCTTTCTTTCTCCTCTCTTTCTCTCTCTTCTCTCCCTCTCTCTCCTTTTCTTTCTCTCTCTCTCTCTCTCTCTCTTCTTCTCTCTCTCTCTATCTCTTTCTCTCTCTCTCTCTCGCTCTCTCTCTCTCTCTCTCTCTCTCTCTCTCTCTCTCTCTCACTCACTCACATACACAAAAGCACGCACGCACGCTTGCGCACGTACGCACGCTAGCGCACGAACGCACGCACGCGCGCGCGGACGCACATACACACACACACACACACACACACACACACACACACACACACACACACACATACACACACGTGTGCGCGCGCAAAGTGAAGCTCATTCTAATACAAAAATGAAACGGGCAAATACATTTTCCATACATACTTTTTCTTTAGTCATTATAGTTTCAGTTTCATCAAGTGTTACTTCGTGCTGGCTAGTCCATACGCGCTACACTGCACCTGCTAAGCTTCGATACCACACTGCTAATGGATAGATGAAGTAATGACTAAGATGAAAGGATTTAAGACGAGGGTTTCATGTTTAGGACATAGGAGATGTCTGAGTTGTGTTTTAGTCTAGCATGCTAGTAGAAACTTGGGTACCTGCCCAACAGTGTCTGTACCACCATTATCATAATTATGAGTGTGTTTGCGTGTGTGTGTACTATGCGTGTATGCGTATGTCTGCACGGGTGGATGGGCATGTGCCCATGTGTGTGTAAGCGGGTGTGTGTGTGTGTGTGTGTGTGTGTGTGTGTGTGTGTGTGTGTGTGTGTGTGTGTGAGTGTGTGTGTGTGTGTGTGTGTGTGTGTGTGTGTGTGTGTGTGTGTGTGTGTGTGTGTGTGTGTGTGTGCTTGCACGAGAATGCCTCAATGTGCGTGTGTATGCGCCTGTGATCAGTGTCCTTCAGTGAGCATGCTCGTGGATGCATGCATATGCACATGTGTGCGTGCATTTATGTGTGTATTTACGTTTGGGTCTTTGGGCGTACACGCATAGCGGAAGAGCACACAAAACAAAGTGTGAAGTAACGCACTTTTAATGCACACACAAAACAAGACAAGAAATTTTTCGGCAATAAGCCTTCCTCAGCGACAAAACAATGAAAACAGTACAGACATTAACATGCGCAATACTCCCCTTGTGAAGCCAAAGTGGTGAATGAAGTTGAAAGAGGGACAGTGGGAGAGAGAGAGAGAGAGCGTGTGTTCGAGGAATATGGCACGTGGAAAGAGGGTAGAGTGAAGCAAGGAGGAGGAGGAGGAGAAGGAAGGAGAGAGAGAGAGAGAGAGAGAGAGAGAGAGAGAGGGAGCGAGAACGGAAGAGAGAGAGGAGAGAGAGAGAGAGGAGAGGGAGTAGAGGAAGAGAGAGAGAGAGAGAGAGAGAGAGGAGAGAGAGGAGAGAGAGAGAGAGAGAGAGAGAGAGAGAGAGAGAGAGAGAGAGAGAGAGAGAATGAAAGTAGAGGAAGAGTGGAGAGTGAGAGAGAGAAGAGGACAGGGAGGGGAAGGAGAGTGAGAGGGGGAAGGGTGTGATTGTGTGTAGTGGGGGTGTGTTGCATATGAAAGAAATGAACAAGAGAAAAACACAATAAATGAAATACAATATGCACCAAAAAGCATTGTAAATGACAGGGGGGGGGGGGGGGGGGGGGGGGGGGGGGGGGGGGGAGAGAAGGGGGTCAGCCGCCTAAAGCACCCGACCCAAGTCTGACCCTAGGGTAGGTTGCCCTACCCAAGCACCAAGGGGGTGGTGAGAGGGGGGGAAAACGGGAGAACCCCGAGAAAAAAAAAAAACCTAGCCAGACGCAGCTAGGAGCTGCAGGGGCCCCCCCCCCCCCCCCCCCCCCCCCCATGAAAAAAGCTCTTGCGCGCCAAAACACAACCCCCCACACACGGGCACACACACACACACCCCCCCACAAAACACTTGCGCACACACACACACACACACACACACACACACACACACACACATACACCACACACAAGTGCGCATACATACGCGCGCGCACGCGCGCACGCACGAACACACATGCACACACACATACATATATAATATATGCACACACACAACCACACAATATATATATATAAAATAAAAAAAAAAAATCTTGGGGGGGGGGGGGTGGGGGGGGGGGGGGGGTACAATGGAGAGTAAATGAGTAAATGTACAAACAAGGCATACATTAAAACATTGGGGTAAAGAATAGGGAGGTAGGGTGGTGCTATGGTGGCGCAACAGAAAAAGAAAAAAAAATAAGAGCATTAACGCAAAAGATAGATATGAGGTCATGATGAGAGGCGCTAACAACACTCCAATGACAATGGGGGGGGGGGGGGGGGGGGGGGGGGGGGGGGGGGGGGGGGGGGGGGGAGGGGGGGGGGGGGGGGGGGGGAAAAAAGGAAGAGACGACGTAAAGAGAGGACCTTTATGAGGGCCCCTAAAAGAGAGATGCCTGAGAAAAGTGCTAAGGGGAGAAGGAGGAAGAGAAGCCTCGGGAGGTCCCGTGGAAGGGTCCTACTAATCTCATTAAAGACATTTGTGCTCAGTGTGATAGTGGTGACCCCGACTAAGGACTAGGGTTTTTTTAATACCCCCTCCAAGGAAAAAAAATTATGGGAGGAAAGAGTTATGATTGATTGTTGTGATTACTGTTCGCAGTTTTTATTTTCATTTGTTTCGTATGTGTGTTTTCGGGTGTTTGAGATTTCTTTTGGTTGCTCTACTCTGTTAGAGGTTTTTTTTTTTGTTTGTTTGTTTTTTTAGGATTTCTTTTTGACTCTTCCGCCCTCAGGACCAATAGCCCTAAACCTCTCTTGCTCGTACCTGGCAGCAAGGGGGCAGGGCGTTGAGGAGTCGCTGTCCTTCCCCTAGAATATTAGAATTTGTTTCGTCCCCTTCCCCAGGACTGATAGCCCCAACCTCTTCCTGCTCTGATTTAGCTGGGGGTATGGCGTTGGGGAGTCGACAGTCCCTCCCCCTCTCATTAATATCTATTTCTTTCCCTTTCCTATCGTTTCATTTGGATTTTTCCAATTACTCTTCGGAGTGTGGGATCGACTTCACCTCCGTCACTCAACTAGTATAGATGGTGGAGTTGATAACCGCTCAGCCGAAATAAACATCTTTTTCTTCATTATCTTTTTTTTTTTTTTTGCTGTATATTTATTAGATTAATTGTTTTTTGCATTGTTTTGTTAGTATATTGTGTGTATCATTATTTGAATACTTCCCCGTCTCCAGCTTTACGGGAGACAGTTGCTATTAGGGTGCTGTCTGAGGGCCTCTTTCACTTTTTCTGATTTCCTCTATCTATACCAGACCTGTCTATTCTTTCATTTCCTTTTCACCCCCTTTACAAAAAAAATCTCCAAACCTCCTCTGCAATAAGCGCATCATTGTCATCTTTTAGGTACGATTTCCATTAGTGTATGTTTTCTCCACCTCTTTTTAAATTGTTCGTTGATTCATTTGCTTTGTAACTTTATATTCACTTATTGTTTAGGGCGATTCATTTGCTTTGTGAACTCATCTGTTTTGTTTTACCAAGAAACTAAGTAAAAAAGCAACAACTACAACAAGAACAGTTAAAGAACATATACATTATAAAGAATTTATTTCCGGGAAAAAAAAAAAAAACTTTACATGTTGTCTGTTTTCTTTTCATTGGGAAAAAAAAGAGTTATTAGCATTGGATTTCATTTTTTAGCTGTCTTTTTCCCTTTAGGAAAGAATATTGTCGAAAATCTCTTTTGGAAAGATCACATTGTCAATTCTTATTAGTGGTTTTCTTTTGTAAGCCTTTATTACTTTCCTGTTTATACGGCCATTTAAATTCTTTATTTGTACATACTGTAACAAATTGTTTTTTTTTTTTTTGGGAAACGTATATAACATCACATATCGCCTTATTTTAGTCATAATTAGTTATTGTTTTTCTTGTTTGTGGTAACTATTCATGATGGAAAATTTTGATGAATATGTACGACAGGCCGAGCGTTTAGGCTTTGAAGGTGATAAATTAGCAAACAATGTCCAACAATGTATGGACAGGCAGGAGAGAGAGAGAGAGAGAGAGAGAGAGAGGGAGAGAGAGAGAGAGAGAGAGAGAGAGAGAAGAAAAACAACTAGAAGAAAAAAGATAAAGAACGACAAGAAACTCTAAAAAAAATAGAGTTTTGAAGAAAAAAAAATACAGAAAGAGACGGAACAAAATCAAAGAAAAACTAGAGACAGAGGGTAAGGAAAAGCAATTTAAATTGAGACAACTTGAATTAGAGACTGATGCGTAAAATTAAAAAATTACAGGCATCGAGAGAACTTCCACCACCTCCACCAGTCGGTTCCGCGAGTACATTTCATCCGAAGTCAACATACATCCCAAAGTTGCCGCCGTTCGAAGAAAAAAACGACGACATTGACAGTTTTCTTTTTCGGTTCGAGAACCATGCTACATCTTGTGGTTGGCCGAAGGAAAAGTGGACATTATTTATCGCGTCGCTGTCTAAGGGGAGCGCTTTGGCACTATACCACACACTCGCGGCTACAGAAGGGTTGACTTGGGACCAATTAAAAAGAACTCTTAAAGAAGTTTCAGTGTTCAGCTGAGCTGGCGTTTCCGATCGGTTCGTCCTTTCGTGAGAATCATTTCGTCTTTTTTTTTTTTTTTTTTTTTTAATAAGAATGAGTCACTGTTTAGACAGATGGATAGAGTTAACAAAGACGAATAAGACTTTCGAATCACTGCGAGATTTGCTACTTCAAGAGCAACTTTTTTCAGAGCGTCAGCAAAGATTTGGCCACTTTTCTTAAAGAAAGACAGTTCGATAACGTTGACGAAATGTGTCAGATGGCGGATCAGTACTGTATTGCTCATCCGGATAAAGGTGTTGCCCGCAAGGGGATTCGTCCCTTTTCGAGTCTCACGCGGCATTTCAAATACATTCTGGACAAGGAACTATAAAGAAGAGGAAATCGCGCTTCATTCCAAGGTCCTCACGGTTACACGTCTTTTGGCAACAGACAAAGACCTTTCCACAGTCAGGGCCATGTCGGTTCTGGCGATTTTCCGTCAGTAGTACCAATACTCACCACCGGAAAGACCTTTTCCTTTCGGAGGGCGTGGTGAACAACAACCGCGCAGACCCTTTGGTCCAGTTCGTGGACATGGTCGAGGTTCACAGACTAACAGTAACCAGTTGTCCACCGACCAAACCATGCGTTGCCATTTTTGTGAGGCAAATTCCATTTAAAAACGGGACTGTCCTTTCAAAGGAAGTGGAACAAAGACTGGGTTTGTTTCCACTGGATGTGAAGAAGGTCTTGTTTTGGCGCCAGATCAGTCCATTGATGGTCTTCTTTTGGAGGATGGTGTGCCATTAATGGTTTACAAGGTTCTGTTTTCGAGATTTTGCGAGACCACAGGTTGCACAGCTGGTGTAAGGAAATCTTTTGTTCTACCGGACCAGTATCTTGACAGTGTTCAGAGATGCAGATCGTTTGGTGGAAAAATTGAAACTTTTCCACTTGCAAAAATTCCGTCGATACACCATACTACTCCGGGTCGCTTACAGCCTGTGTTATTGAGAACCCAGTTTGCGATTTGATTTTTGGGAAATCTACCAGGTGTCGCGACAGTACATGGTGGTGCCGGAGGATCTTTCGTTCCTTGTCTCATCAGTACAAGATCAAAAGTTGTAGAGCAGGGAAAACCAACAAAACCGCTCAAGGTTTCAAAACTGGATGAACTAAAAAAGTTACGCCAGACGTTTTGAAGACTATGCAGAGAGAGCGACGAGACACTGACGACTATACTTTCTACTGCAAAGCAGACTGTCTCTGACATACCAACGGACAAGCCGACGTACATACTGGACTCTGACATCCTCTACAGGCATGTACCTGGACAAGACAACAAACAGATTGTGGTTCCCAAACCACTGAGGGAAACAGTATTACATACGGCCCATGATGCATTGTTCGCAGGTCATTGCGGTATCAAAAGAACGTTAAAAAGAGTTCTGGATTCATTTTTTTTTGGCCAGGAGTCACAAAAGAAGTTACACAGTATTGTCGCTCTTGTGACATTTGCCAAAAAAAAACAACTCAAAAAGGTCGCGTCCCATGTGCACCTTTGCACAAAATGCCCCTAATTTCGGTTCCGTTTCAGAAGGTAGCCATTGACCTTGTCGGCCTTTCCCACCGTCTTCTCAGGGAATCGGTATATCCTCACTTTGGTGGATACAGCGACAAGATTTCCAGAAGCAATTCCTCTGAAGAAAATTGATACAGTATCTGTCGCTGAGGCACTACACTCTATTATTTTTTTTTCCAGTAGGACTTCCCGAGGAAATTTTGTCGGATTGCGGGACACAGTTCATTTCAGACCTCATGAAGGAAATATACAGACTGTTGTCAGTCTCTTCTGTTTCAACCACGCCCATACCATCCCCAGTCCAATGGAATGGTTGAAAGATTCAACGGAACGTTAAAGTCCATGCTGAGAAAAGTCACAAGGCAGGAACCCCAAGAATGGGATCGTTTCATACCTGCATTGCTATTTGCATACAGGAACTGCCGAACGAAACTTTGGGGTTTTCACCATTTGAACTGCTTTTCGGACACTCACCACGGGGTCCTTTGGATCTGTTAGTCACACAATGGACGAACAAGACAGACATACCTGACGACAAGAACGTTTACCAATACGTCCATGACCTGCATAACCGAATAAAAAGACGCATGTGAACTTGCCCAACAGTCAGCTGACAGGAAAACTGACTTGTATAAGGACTTTGCTGACAGGACAGCAAAGGCACGTTCATTCAGTGTAGGTGACAAGGTACTTGTCCTGCTGACAGATGAGCACAACAAACTTCGTGTCATGTGGAAAGGTCCTTTTTGATGTCATTGGAAAACTTTCTGGAGTGAACTACAAAGTGAAAATGGCAAATGCTGAAAAAGGTATTCCATGTAAACATGCTAAAAAAAGTATGTTGAGCGTACAAATGTTGCCATTAACGAGTCAATTGAATGGATATGTCCAGTGTCTGGAACAGATGGCTATTACAGAAATCATTGGTTCTGATTTTGTACCTGATGTCATATACAGAGACAGAGCAAAGACTGTGCAAAAAACAAATGTGGGATTGTTAACATCTACCAGTATAGATGATACTGTACCTCTGCCCACTCTTTCTGTCAAGGGAAAAACTTATCATGATGTTGTTTTGTGTGATGATTTATCTTTGATTCAGAAAGAACAATTGGAAGGTATTTTGAAGGACTTTCAGGATGTCCTGACTGATACCCCAGGGACAGTGACATCACTGAACCCCATACTATTCAGTTGAGTACGAAAAACCCAGTCCGAGTCAAACCATACCCCTCCCATTTGCGAAAAAAAAAAAACAGGTTGTCGAAAGAGAGATTCAAGTTATGCTCGGGTTGAAGGTTATAGAACCGTCCTCGTCACCATACAGCTCACCAGTTGTATTGGTGGACAAACCTGATGGCTCGGTGCGGTTTTGCATCGATTACAGGAAGTTACACAAAATCACTGTGTTTGATGCAGAACCTATCCCAGACATTGAGGAACTTCTTTGTCAACTGTCAGAAGGAAAATATTTTGTCAAAATAGACTTAACTAAAGGGTATTGGCAAATCCCGATGGCTGAAGCAGACAAGGAAAAAAAACAGCTTTTCAGACACCTTTTGGACTGTTTCAATGGACGAAAATGCCATTTGGATTACAAAACGCCCCAGCTTCTTTTGCCAGAATGATGCGCGCACTAAAACTTCATGAGTGTGGAGCAGTAAGCTTTTTTGATGACATTTTGCTTGCTGCAAAGTCATGGAATGATCTTCTGGATAACTTTGAGAGCTGTTTTTTTTAAAACTCTGGAATTTTGGTCTGACGGCTAGACCACCCAAAATTCGTGCTGGATTCCAGACTCTTGAGTTTTTGGGGTCATGTTATTGTTGGGAAAATGACACCAGAGGAAAAAAAGTAGAAAAGATCTTGGCCTTGAAGAGACCCACTACAAAGAAACAGATAAGATCACTCCTGGATTGTTGTCCTATTACAGAAGATATGTACCGCACTTTGCGTCCTTGACAGCCCCTTTGAGTGACTTAACAAAAGGAAAAAAAAAAACAAAAGTATCGTCTGGTCAGATGAGTGCCAGAAAGCTCTGGAATGTGTTCAAAACACCCTCAGTTCATTCCCTGTGCTGCTTTTGCCCTCTCTTTCAGAGGATTTTGTTTTGAGAAACTGATGCCAGCTCAAAGGCATGGGAGCTGTACTTTTGCAAGAAAAGAATGGATTGTTACACCCTGTGCAATATGCAAGTAAAAAGGTCTCTAACACACAAGTCAAATACTCAACAATTGAGAGGGAGTGTCTTGCCATCGTTTGGGCTTGTGAGAAATTTGCCAGATTCCTTACTGGAAGACAGTTTTGGTTACAAACCGACCACAGGCCATTGACGTTTTTGCAGTCGTCCAAGACCAAAAATAGCAGGCTGTTAAGATGGGCTTTGTCATTGCAGGAGTTCAAGTTTGACATTGAGCCATTACCTGGAACGCAGAATGTCATGGCAGATTTTCTGTCCCGTGCATGAGTGCACAGTATCCTTCGAGCAGCTGTAACTGCATAAAAAAGAAAAGACTGTTTGCTGTTTGTTTTCATTGTGGAAAGACTTCATGGACATTTTGGCAGTGTTTGTGTGCTACTGTCAATCTGAATTAATAAGTAGTTGTGATTGATCTTTTTCCAAAAGTGCATATGTATTGGCATTGGTGTCTCATAGTAGGATGCTACTTTGTGAATGTGTGCAGAATACTTCATTTGATGTGTTACAAGTGGGGTTTGTTTTTTTTTTTTTTTTTTGGTGTTGTTTTATCACGTCGGTCCATCGTAAAGAATGAAAAAAAAAAAGTGTTTAACTTTCGAGTGGACTGCGATATTGTATATTCTTGCTTGAAGAAAGACTTTCACTTGGCAATTTTTTCTCATTAAGTGAGTCATCATGATGAGGAAATTGTTATTTTGTGAGGATTTTGAGACATATGTTTATGTGAGAACAGGCAAGAAAAAACTGTGTTTACATTTTGGTATATATAAACATAATTGGCATTTTGGAATGATCAGTGTTCTTCGTGTGTGTGTGACTTGTGATTTGTGGTGATGGAGTATGAATTTTTTTTTTAAAAAAAAAAAAAACTGATTTTGCATTTTTTCAAAACTAAGACTTAGGAATGTGATTTTGGATCTTCACGATGGTTCATAAAGGTTAGTTCTATGCATTGGTGGAAACTCTTGTGTGATGAAAAATTGGTGATTGATAGCTGAAGTTGTATATTAACTAGATAAATATGTGTATTTAAAAAAAATTCTTGGCGAAAAGTTGTTTTTTTTTCACCCGGGATGGGGGGTGTCATGTGACGTAGTCTCACATGGCGATATGTGACGTTCCGTCGCGTACGCCTTTATTTGATATAAAGCATTTTCCTAGGTAGGGAAAGGAAAGGTAAAAGAAAGGACAATTTACGTGGCCTGACCAGTGTGATCGGTGTCGCTGGTGGCTATAGACGTAGGGTGATTATTGGTTGAATCACTCAGGAAAATGGACGGACGTTGTCCATTGGTCAAGTAACCAAGGGCTGGTAATGCGTAGAGTTAGATGAGTACTCACTGAATATGTACTCAGGAAGAGCGCAGGAAGGAAGGAAAAATAAAGTATAGGAAGGAGATGGCTTGGGGACACTGACCAGACAGGTTGTTTGGAACTGCAGAACGAAATTCACCTGTAATCTACCATTACCAGGTGAGGTATAGACAGATGGGGGAAAGAAAAAGAAAGAGAGTTAAGAAAAAAAAAAAAAAGGGAAAAGAATTTATCATTATTCAGATTTGAAATAGATTACTTACACGGACTTCATTCGTGTTTCAGCCCTTCCCGGTGCTGTGGCAGCACCAGTAAGGGGAATGGGCGACTGTGGCAGTCGCACAATAAGTATTTGGGCTCCAGTGCTGTGGCAGCCCTAATTGTCTCCAGAGTTAGAGAACCTAGTAGAAGAGGACAACGGCTGCGGCAGTCGTGAGAGAACTTTGAAAGCGTTTGTCATGTTGACCCACTATGATTTTTGATTGTCCCCCTGGGTCGGAACTCGGATATTGTTCCTGTATTTTAAGCCAGCTTTGATTTCTTCTCTGGCAAGTGTATAAATTGTGTCTCCATTGAGGAGGAGAAACCGGTAAAAGTTGTACTTGTAAATTACTTTGTATAATGAGATGAAAATCTGGTCCCAGCTAGTGGATCTGTGGAACGTTTGTACCTCCACTGGATAGGAGGAACGGAAGACAATTCTTGGAAAACAAACCTGTTGTATATGCTGGAAACGTTGGTTATCGTTTAGTAAATTATTCCCCGGAGAGGAGTGGGAGAAGAAAAAAATTATTGTAGTGCGCCTTCTGGTTGTTTGGAGAGACTGCGTGTGCACGGAGTGAATGCTGAGCTGAGTGCGTGCATGCGTTTGCGCTTCTGACAAATGGCTGTAAAGGCTAAACGTCATTAATAATTGTTACATACGTTTTTTTTTTTTCCCAGGAAGAAGAGAAAGTATATTCATCTGCACTATCTTTGTAGTTAAAAAAAAAGTGAAAGGGCTATTCAAAAGGCTATGACTCTAAAGAAGATAGCAAATCTCTGTCGCTGGAAGCTGAAACAAGAGAGAACTAAAACTATTCTGTCCATGTGAAGTTAAGTTGTTGCCTAACAACAGCTGTGATTCAATGTGTTTCCTGACCACAACCTTTATCTACCAAACTGTTTTACAATGTCTGATTTCACTAGCACCCACGCACTAATTCTTTTTTCACACGCTACTTTGTTGTGCAGTGTTTAAAGTGATAATCCACAATAGAGTAGCGTATGGAGCAACAATAGTTCCTCACATATCTAAATGATAAACATACAGTACACTTTAATGTTTTATTTTCACGTTTGGTATTCTTTCTTCCCTGAAGGCCGTTTTATTCTCCTTTTTATTTTGCAGATCTCACACACTGATGCAGAATCTGAAAATATTATTAAGGCTTACCACCGTTTACCACCAAAAAAAAAAAGAAAAAGAGGGAAAACAGAATCAAAATGTACAAAATGGGAGATAGCAGGAGCATTTTTAAACAAACATAAGAGCAAAATTTACTCTGATTCAAAGCAATCTTCTCATGCCTCCTTTACAACCATCTATAAATCTTTGTTTTGGTTTGTTTTCAAAGGTAAAGTAAAAGAAGAAAAAACTGCGAAACATCGTAGAAGTAGAAATATGTCTGGCTGAATTTGTTCATTTCCCCAGATATACCTTTGTCGTTGTCTGTAATTCCCGTTTCTACAATATACAGTAAATATTATGGTACAATTTACGTGGGGAACAACTTAAATCTGTATCTTTTTCGTTTCAATTTGTTTTAGTATCCCAGCTAACGTCACATTAAGATTTGTTCCTGCTCCCAGTTTTCGAAAGATTTTGCCATGTATAGTAATTAGTTCCATTGAAAATAAAGTATATTCCTAAGCCTTTCTGTATATTTACAATTATTTGTAGTGATGTTGTTTTTCACTTCACATCATAGTGTTCACTTTGATGTTATCTAAAAATAACTGATTGCATACAACTCAATTATTCCAAGTAGTGTATGTTCTAACATCTTCAATCGACGATTTGTAACTTAGAAAACATCCCCTAACATCAACGACCGTTCTAACAAAAAAGAATTGTGCGATCGCTATTTTGAAATTTGTCATTTGTTCATACAACGTAAATTTATTTCGAAGTATATCAAACTTCACTTTAAACACTCTTCTTGGTCATACTACTTCACGGGACAGTGTGTATATTTTTTATATAACCATTTTTGGTGTTCCAGTGTAAATGTTTTTCATCAATGTTATATGTGAAGCCGATATAAAAACATCTATATTAGGAAAGACTAGGTCAGCATTTACTTTCTTCTGGACTGATTATTTTCATGTTTTAATTATCTGGTTTATTATTCCTTGTACATGTGAAACTTTTTGCAGTTCCTTTATTACATTTTTTGAGTATTTGTAAGAAAATTCCTAGAGTGTATGAGTTTTTTTTTTTTTTTTTTTTTTTTTTTTTTGAGAATAAGTATATCAATTCTACCAAAACATTAAACGAGATGACACATATCTTATCCATCTACAGACAAAGTACGAATAACGTGTTGTTCTATGCATAATGTGTTTCAGCGTGGCACTCAGGGTTTTTTTTTTTTTCAATCATTGTACATAAGTCATAAAATTGTCTGTCAGCAGGTTCTCCGTCAAAGTGCAACACATCATGGCGACCTGAGATTGCTTGTTTCCGGTGGACTGTAGTTTAAAATGAGAGAGAGAGAGAGAGAGAGAGAGAGAGAGAGAGAGAGAGAGAGAGACAGACAGACAGACAGACAGACAGACAGACAGACGGATGGACAGACAGACGGACAGACAGACGGATAGACAGACAGACAAACAGACAGACAGACGGAAAGAAAGAGAATATGCAGTTGTGATGTTCAGAATGAACGTTCTGGGAAGCATTTACCAGTCAACCTGTTTTATGGTAAAAGAGGACAAGAAATGTTCTCTGGTATTGCTATGTTCAGGGTGTATACCCTGACGAATGTTTACTGGTGATTATACTGTTCTGAATGAATGTTTGTGGTGAATATTCATGAACAACAATCACAATAGCAAAGCCGACTGCTGTGTTCCTTTCACGACTAAGTAAATGACGAAAAAAATGCATTTAATCACGAATACAAGACTCCTGATCATTTAAAAACTGTGAAAGAACATAGCTTGAGAAATGGCACACGCTGAAATAAGTGGCATGGCAACTCTTCGGTGTCATCTGGTGTCATAATCAGGTATCTGTTAATATCTGTAACACTGTAGAAAAAATTATAACTGAGTGAACTGTGCGAGTGACGTTCTGTCAGGAGTGACGTCATGAGGTATCTGTTATAGTGCTTCAGGTGGCAGAATGGAAAGGTGACCCCGGAGGGGGGGGGGGGAGGGATTTGCCACTTGATTTTCTTGTGTCTTTTCACGTCATAAACTGAAATGCATATGTCAACAATTGATTTATTGGAGCTCTTGGGAGATATAACCATGTTTAATAGCGAATTTCCTTCTCTGGGCTCTATATTTGCAGTTAGAGGGTATACTTAGTTAAAGACCTGTCGATATGGAACTAATCCACTTATTGTCAAATGGTTTGCAGTTCCTGATAGAAGGATGATTGTTCCATTTACAGATCGTCATCTTTCAGCAGAAATAATGCCCATTTGACAGTATCTGTCGCCAACTTCCGGTATTTAAAAGAAAAACCGCATCCAAATAAACATGACATATGCGTTAATATGTCAATCTTTTTAACACGTTTAGCACACCAACATATCACTCTTCAAACTTCATGGCAGTTGATCGTTTGCTCAATAGTGTGGTCAACTGGTTCTCTACATGAAGGGACTGTTGATCTCGACACACTGAGTCTTCCATGTCGCAGGAGTTCTTCTGCTAAGGGATGGTTGTGCTTGAGATTCAGAATGCTCAGGAAATAGACTGTGGCGTATCTTGAGTAGTTGTGGTGATCCATCACAAATAACAGATGGCACATTTTTGCCCATGACAAGTGCAAGTCCAAGTCATTTTCTTTTGTAGCCCGGAGGAGATGCAGAATCAGCCACACTCTCTCAGCATACTGCAACCAGAACTGTACTATCTTTCCCTTTCTTCCCCGTGATAACGTCCTTCTTGAAGTTCGAGTAAGTCTGTAGAGGAGAACAACAGATGGCTTATCAAGAGTGTCATAAAGCTGATGTCTGTTTGTACACCCTGGCAGATCTTCAGACAGCTGGTTCAGAAGATCTGAAGCTTCTGTTGATTCCTTCAAGAATGTCTGAAGAAGCAACCGCTCAAGAGCCTCAAGAACAACCTTGCGGACTCTCAGGGCACGATTGCAGTGCTTTCCTGCCAAGACAGCATCAATCGACCCACTTGAGCAGACTCCTGACTGCACAATGATCTCTCCAATACCAGACCCCCTCATGAGTTTTCCAAGTGCTGCCATGTATGAACACAGAAAAATGGCCAAGGCGAACAACAACATCCTTGACCGGTCATTCTGCCAAACAATCAAGTATGCCTTTCTTGCAACAGCCAGGTCACAGGTGAACAGAGTGTATTTGTGGCCCACTTCCCTTGTTGAAGCATCAACAGAAACTTGGAGGATATGTTGAACAGTAGCGTTCTCAGTGACGGGATGTAGAACTGGCTGCATGTAGTCAACCGTTGACTGGTCATTCACCATACCCAGATTCCTCCCAGTGAGTGATACCCAGCCTGCCCAGATTCTGGTTTTCTGATTTAGATCTGGTTTATGGATGAAAATATGTTTTACACTCATTACCTATGACTCTCGTGCTACGACAAATACTACTACTACTATTTCTTCTGCTGCTGTCGCTGCTGCTGCTACTACTGCTACCTCAAAACTACTACTATACTACTACTACTACTACATGTGGTTTAATGTTAGACACATTTCAGACTGCTGACGGTGATGGTCATACTGGAGAATGGCAGTAAGCCAATCTTAAATAAATGTTAGCGAACCGCCCAGAGAAACGTGGACAAACGAATCACAAGACAAAACACGACGCGTTTCGACCTCTTAGGTCTTCTTCAGGCAAGACACAAACAAAAAAGACAGTGACAATGACCGAGTTTTTGTCACTTATCTTTGATCTCTTCAGCGCAAGATAGGCGTTGAATGAAAACGAGGCCTCGTTCATTTTCATTGTCCTAGTTGTTTCAGTATTGCCTGAAAATGACCTAAGAGGTCGAAACGCGTCGTGTTTTGTCTTGTGATTCGTTTGTCCACTTTTCTCTTGGCGGTTCACTAACATTTATTTAAGGTTTGTTTAGATTTCCGCCTGCAGTCGTCTCACTTTGCAACTATGCAGTAAGCCAGTTTTGTTTTACATTTGATTTTTTTTTAAATACCGGAAGTTGGCGCCAAATACTGTCAAATGAGCATTGTTTCTGCTAAAAGATTACTATCTGTAAATTGAATATTCATCTTCTATCAGGAACTGCAAACTATTTGACGATATGTGGATTAGTTCCATATCGACAGGTCTTTAACTAAGTATACCCTCTAATATTCTAGTTTTGACATTAACGAAGCCACCGATGTTATTCCCAGCTACATTTCTTTCTGTGAACACATGATTGTACCTACTAAAACTATCAAAATATTTCCCAACAACAAACCTTGGGTTACAAAATCTCTGAAAATAACTCTAAATGAGAAAAAAAGAGCTTTTCAATCAGGCAATAAAAGCGATCGTAAGGTTGTACAAAAGAAACTGCAAACGGAGATTGAAGAATCAAAGAGAGCTTACAAGAGAAAAGTTGAAAACATGTTCCAGAATGGAAATATGCGAGATGCATGGAAAGGAATAAAGGTTTTATCAGGTTCAGGAAAATGTTCAAACCAAATATTAGTCACAAAAAAAACAGCAAAAGAACAGAAGCAATTTGCAGAAAAGCTGAACGATTTTTACTGTAGATTTGATAAAGATTTTAGTAAAGAATTAAAGGAAGTGAAGGAAGAACTCCAAAGCAATGTTAAAAATGTTGTGATTGAGGAAAATGATGTTCAGTTTTTTTTTTCAAACGTTTAAATGTGAGAAAGGCAATGGGCCCTGATAATATCTGTGGAAAATTGTTGAAGGTGTGTGCTTCTCAGCTCTCCTATGTTTACAGTCGTTTGTTTACCTGGTCACTTAGAGAATGTATATTTCCTGTTTTATGGAAAAATGCCACTGTATGTCCTGTTCCCAAAAAACGCAACCCAAGCTGTTTAAATGATTACCGACCAGTTGCCCTCACATCTGTTGCAATGAAATGTCTTGAAAGAATTGTCCTCGGTTATGTTTTAAAAGATACTACACAGTACCAAGACCCGTTTCAGTTCGCATACTAACAGAACAGATCAACAGATGATGCCACACTCACACTTCTCCATCATGCTTTTTCACACCTCGAAAAACCTGCCTCCTTTGTACGCATTCTCTTTATTGATTTCTCATCAGCATTCAACACCATACAACCACATCTGATGGCAAGAAACTCATTAACATAAATGTGGGTAACAAGCTCATTCTTTGGATAATTGATTTTCTTACACAGAGGACACAGTCTGTTCGATATCAAAGTGTTGTTTCGTCTTCCAGAGTCATTTCAACTGGCGCACCCCAGGGTACTGTTTTTTATCACCCAGTGCTTTTTACTCTGTACACAAATGATTGTTCAGGAAGTGATTCAACTTTGTACATTAAATATTCAGATGACTCAGCACTTGTGGATCTCTCCAACTCTGATTCTGTTTACTTCAAGGAGGTTCAAAGATTTGTTGACTGGTGCGATCATAACTATCTTGATCTGAATGTAACAAAAACGAAAGAAATGTTGATTGATTTTAGAAAGATCCAAAAGCTGTACCACCACTTTTTATCAAAGGTGCTGAAGTAGAACGTGTTGAATCATACAAATATTTAGGAACTTTTATAGATGATAAGCTGAATTTTAATCCCATGTTGAGTATGTCCACAAAAAATGTCAAACCAGATTATATTGTCTTCGCAAGCTGCGATCATTTCATGTGAATACTGACATTCTTCGGACATTTTATTCATGCTTCTTGGAATCTGTTTTAACTTTCTCATTTATGTGTTGGTATGGTGGGTTTACTGTGAAGAGCAGAAATGTGCTTGAGAAAGTGGTGAACGTGGGAGGAAAAATCGTTGGTGAGAGACAAAAAGTCTGAGTGAGCTATACAGGTGCCGTGTTGTTTGTAAAGCGAAGAAGATTACGTGTGACCAGACCCACGTTCTTGCAAATCAGTATGACCTTCTTCAGTCAGGACGAAGATATCGATCGGTTAAATGCCGAAGTGTCAGATTTAAACAAAGTTTTATTCCCCTGTCCATTGATTTCATGAACCGAGAAGATGTTTAATTGAAATCCAAATTCCCTATATGAATGTATGTCATATGTGAGAAAATGGGTAATGTGGCTAAATTATTGTTTATTTGCTGTGAATGTGTGTGACCACAAATTTAATTTCTCAAAGACTTGATATAGAGCCCAAGAAGGAAAATTCTCTAATAAAACATGGTTATATCTCCCAAGAGCTCCAATAAATCAATTGTTGACATATGCATTTCAGTTTATTTATGATGTGAAAAGACACACAAGAAAATCATAGTGGCAAATCCCCCCCCCCCCCCCCCCCCCCCCCCGGGGTCACCTTTCCATTCTGCAACCTGAAGCACTAGTGATGCCCTCTTGTGCAACCTCTTTCCTCCCTCTGTCACGGTTTAAGGGACTAATCAATGATGTGGTCAGACAGCTGACTAATTTTGAACTCTTCGATTTATCAGTGATGTGCAAGACGGCTGACAGATGATGTGTCAGAACGCTGATCGATGATGCGTTGGACAACTGAGGATTGACGTGTCAGATGGCTAATGGGGGGTATGTCAGATGACCGAGGGATGATGAGTCAAACGGTCGAGTGATGGTGTATCAGATGGCCGAAGGAAGACCTGTGATTTGGCTGATAGATGATGTGTCAGATGGCTAAAGAATGATGTCAGATGGTTGATGGAGTCTGTCAGGTGGCCAAAGGAGGATGTGTCAGATGGTTGATGGAGTGTCGGTCAGATGGCCAAAGGATGATGTGTCAGATGGTTGATGGAGTGTCTGTCAGATGGCTGAAGGATGATGTGTCAGATGGTTGATGGAGTGTCTGTCAGATGGCTAAAGAATGATGTGTCAGATGGCTAAAGAATGATGTGTCAGATGGTTGATGAAACGTCTGTCAGATGGCTAAAGGATGATGTGTCAGATGGCTAAAAGATGATGTGTCAGATGGCTAAAGGATGATGTGTCAGAGGGTTGATGGAGTGTCTGTCAGATGGCTAAAGAATGATGTGTCAGATGGTTGATGGAGTGTCTATCAGATGGCTAAAGGAGGTTGTGTCAGATGGTTGATGGAGTGTCTGTTAGACAGCTAAGAATGATGTGTCAGATGGCTGATGGAGTTCTCTGTCAGATGGCTAAAGGATGTGTGTCGGATGGCTAAAGAATGATGTGTCAGATGGTTGATGCAGTGTCTGTCAGATGGCCAAACAATGACGTGTCAGATGGCCAAAGAATGATGTGTCGGACGGTTGATGGAGTGTCTGTCAGATGGCTAAAAGATGATGTGTCGGATGGCAGCTGGATAATGCAAAAGATGACGAATGATGTGTCAGATAGCTAAGGACGATGTGTCATATGTCTGAAGGATTTTGTGTCAGATGGCAATGTATCATGTGGCACATGTCTGATGCCATGGGAAAACACCTCAACCCATCAAAATACTCTCTGTCTGTCTCTCTCTTTCTCTCTCTTTCTCTTTCTTTATTCTCTCTCTCTCTCTCTCTCTCTCTCTCTCTCTCTCTCTCTCTCTCTTACTCTCTCTTTTTCTCTCTCTTCTCTCTCTCCATTCAGTCTCTCTCTCTTCTCTCTCCCTCTCTCTCTCTCTCTCTCTCTCTCTCTCTCTCTCATTCTCTCTCTCTCTCCTCTCTCTCTCTCTCTCTCTCTCTCTCTCCTTCTCACACACACACACGCACGCACGCACGCACACGCACACACACACACACACACACACACACACACACACACACACACACACACGGCGCACCACACGCGCGCTTTCGCGAAGTAAAGCTCATTCTGATATAAAAATGAAACGGCAAATACATTTTCGACACATAATTATTTTTTCTTTAGTCGTTAGTTTCAGTTTCAGTTTCATCAAGGAAGTGTCACTTCGTGCTGGCTAGTCCATACGCGCTACACTGCACCTGCTAAGCTTCGATACCACACTGCTAATGGATAGATGAGTTAATGACTAAGCTGAAAGGATTTAAGACAAGGGTCTCATGTTTAGGACTTAGGAGATGACTGAGTTGTGTTTTAGTCCAGCATGCTGGTAGGAACTTGGGCACCTGCCCAACAGTGTCTGTACCACCATTTTCATTTTTCTGTGTGTTTTTGCGTGTGTGTGTGTACTATGTGTGTATGCGTTTGTCTGCATGGGTGGATGGGCATGTGCCCATATGTGTGTATGCAGTGTGTGCGCGCATGTGTGTGAAACTTGAAACTTGAAACTTTTTTTTATTGTCACTAAACACCATTAAAGGATTTACGGACACAAGAAGGTGATGATCAAACAACTCATCGTCCAAGGAAATAATGATTTCTTCTTTTTACATAAAAAGTCATTATGTAAAGCAGTCATACACATATTTCGCAATATCAACCTGAAGGTCCTCATTAGACATCAAAGTACTTATTTTCAATGAGGTAGCATCGTATATATCCATTTTGTTTACGATACGTTTTTTTAAACGTATTCCTGATTTTATCATAACGTTTACAAGAGTCTAATAAATATACCTCGTCTTCTATTATATTGCAAGTTGTACATTTCCTGTCTTCACGCTTAATATGCGAATATCTACCTCTTTCTATTGCGAGGTCATGTGCGCTAATTCTTAATTTACAAAGTTCTTTCCTGTGATGTTTATTTGTGCATTTGATGAGGTACGGTTCAAGCCTATATTTATTACTGATGTCATTATAAAATTTTAACTTTGGTGCTCTTTCTTTCTTCTTTTTTCCCAAAGTGTATGTATTCACTTTGTAACTTTCTCTCTATTGCATAACGCAATCTTTGAGGGTTAAGTGTACTTTGGTTATTCCATGCATGTGTCATTCCAATATTACTTAAGATCATTTTTTACAAAAGATTTCCATGAAGATGATGGGTCAAGATCTTCGTACGCTTCTCTTAGATATGAGTCTTTCTTTGATTCCATTATATGGATCCAAAACATGACTACTTGACTCATTATTTCTTGACACAAAGGAAATCTTCCAAGTTCAGCTAGTACTGGCAATTTCATTGCTTTTCTGTGTACGCCTAATATATGTCTGCAAAATTTTACATGTACGTTCTCGATCGGATTATTGGATAATAGGTATTTGTGATAAATGTCGAACATTGTAGACTGCTTTTCTTCAACATGTGCTATCTTTTCTGTAAATGGAAACCAAACTTCTGCGCCAAAAGCATAACTGGTGAAATCAAAGCATCAAAAAGTTTTGGTATTGATGATACATTGACATGTTCTCCCTTTACTTTACGTAGTAAGGAATGTACAGCTTTGTTACCTTGTTTTGCTAGATGATCTTGTGCTTTATGTAACTCTTCGCTTTTATGAAGAATTATTCCTAAATACTTGTATTCATTTACTGTCTCCAGAGGATCATCTCCACATGTAAATGCGGTTGAAAAATTTTGAGAGTCAGTTTTAGTGAATATGACAACTTTTGTTTTATCTTTACTTAGTTTCATGCCCATTCTGTACAATAATTATGAAGTTGATTAAGTTTTGTTTGTAATCCCAATTTTGTGTTTGACAACATAACTATGTCGTCAGCATATATAAAATACGATATTCGTGTTTCTTTCAACTTGTTTATAACAGGAGAATCATTGTTATCAATATAGTTTGAAATATCATTTATAAAGATATTAAACAGCGTTGGACTAAGCGAACTGCCTTGAAGAAGTCCTTGTTTGACCGGGACTGATCTTGTAAATCCATTATTTGACTTTCCACAAACCATCGCGTTTTGTGTAATATCTTTTATAACCCGATAACAATAGCCATTGATACCTATATTGTATAGTTTCAGAAGTAAAGCGTCATGCCATATGCTATCAAATGCCTTTCTAAGTCTACAAAACAACAGTATAGTCTGCCATTCTTTTTTCTTATTTCACTGTCAATGATCTTTTTTTAAAATGAATATCTGGTCTGTTGTTCTGTAGGATTTTCGAAATCCTGCCTGTTCTTTTATAAATAAATCTCTGCTTTCTATGTAATTTGTTATCCTATTGTTTAATATTTGACAGAAAGCATTACTCAGGCAGCATTTTAAAGTAATTCCACGATAATTGTTAGGATTTGTAGGATCGCCGCTTTTGTAAATGGGCACACAAATGCCATGTTTCCACAGAGTGGGATACTGGCCATATCTTAGTACCCAGTTAAATATATTCTTAAGAGGTATAACTATATTAGGCAAACTGGCTTTGATTATTTCATTTGAGATTCCGTCCTTTCCCGTGGCTTTTTTTTTTTTTAAATTTCGAAATGTCTTATGGATTTCTGATATACTAATTGGTTCATCAACGTTTGGATTATATATAACATTTTTTGCTTCAGATAATTTTTGCTCAATCAGTTTTTTTTCTCTGTTCTGTTATTTCAATATTCCTGCTAATTAATTTTTTCTAAGTGAGATATCCATTTGTCTTCATGAATTTCCTTCCTTTTATTTTTGATTCGTCTTTTGCATGTTTGTTAATTCGTTTAGTGTTCTCCATACTTGATTTGGATCCTTTTCAAAGGCTTCATTTAGTTCTCTAACAAGTTTGTCTCTGTATATATTTTTTGTCTATCTTAAAATACTTTTGTATGCCTTCACAGTTGAAAAGTACTTTGCCTGTAGGTATCGATTGAAAGGGTGTGTGTTCAGTGCATTAAAAGTGATCTTACTTCTTTCCTTAGAAGAAAACATTTTTCATCAAACCATTTTTTGTGTTTGGGATTTTTTCTCTTTCTTTTGCGCATTTGTCTTTGTTTGAGTGATAGGGATGCTGCGTCTTTTATTGTTTGGGTCAGATCATTAACCATGTTGTCATTGAAGACCGAGGTCTCCGTATCATGATCTTGTGTCTTCTCCATGCGTTTCTCTATTTCATCCATACGACTCTTCACGATAGGATTATTTAAAGCAATCCTCAGCATTACTGCAGATTCGTCATCCCAAATAAATGACGTCATGGTTTTAACTTTTGTGTCATTTCTGTTTGACGTGTTCTTACGTAAGGGAGCACTGTCAGCATGCGCATTTGTTTTCATATTAGGTCTATCATTGCCAACAGTAGGAAGTAAAATTGACAGTTCTATAGTTGTGTGTGTGTATGTGTGTGTCTGTGCGTGTGTATGTGTGTGTGTGCGCGCGCGCGCGCGCGCGCGCGCGTGTGTGTGTGTGTGTGTGTGTGTGTGTGTGTGTGCTTGCACAAGAATACGTGCATAAGCATGCGCGTGTGATCAGTGTCCTTCAGTAAGCATGGTCCTGCATGCACGCGTGTGCACATGCGCGCGTGCATATATGTGTGTATAACATTATATACATGTGTATTTGGACGTAAACGCATATATGTGTGTATGAGTGAGTGAGTGTGTGTGTATGTGTGTGTGTGTGTGTGTGTGTGTGTGTGTGTGTGTGTGTGTGTGTGTGTGTGTGTGTGTGTGTGTGTGTGTGTGTGTGTGTGTGTGTGTGTGTGTGTGTGTGTGTGTGTGTGTGTGTGTGTGTGTGTGTGTGTGTGTGTGTGCCCATGCGCATTCACTATTTGTGGTAAAGGAAAATTCAGACGATGACATAGTTATTAATAATCAGAAACATGAACAACAAAGATGATGATTGTGCTGAAAATCAATACACTTCACTCCACCATCGCCTATGGAACACATGGCATGCAACTATACATACTACCTACCACCACCACCACCACCACCGCCACCGCCACCATCAGCCTAGCGCCTACATGAGCACGTGTGCCTTTGGATCACGCACAATACAACCACCTCCATTTTCTCTGTCCATCAACACCCTTTACACCTTCATGCATCAGAAACCCTGGTCATCAACCTGAGGTCCCCATGGGTCTATTGTGTTGCCCGGTATGTGTTTCTTTCATGACCTCCTTGGGTCTGTTGTGTTCCCCAGTATGTGTTTGTTTCATGACCCCATGGGTCTGTTGTGTTCCCCAGTATGTGTTTTGTTTCATGACCCCATGGGTCTGTTGTGTTCCCCAGTATGTGTTTGTTTCATGACCCCATGGGTCTGTTGTGTTCCCAGTATGTTTGTTTCATGACCCCATGGGTCTGTTGTGTTCCCCAGTATGTGTTTGTTTCATGACCCCATGGGTCTGTTGTGTTCCCCAGTTTGTGTTGTTTCATGACCCCATGGGTCTGTTGTGTTCCCCAGTATGTGTTTGTTTCATGACCCCATGGGTCTGTTGTGTTCCCCAGTTTGTGTTGTTTCATGACCCCATGGGTCTGTTGTGTTCCCCCAGTTGTGTGTTGTTTCATGACCCCATGGGTCTGTTGTGTTCTCCAGTATGTGTTTGTTTCATGACCCCATGGGTCTGTTGTGTCCCCCAGTATGTGCTTGTTTCATGACCCCATGGGTCTGTTGTGTTCTCCAGTATGTTTGTTTCATGACCCCATGGGTCTGTTGTGTTCCCCAGTATGTGTTTGTTTCATGACCCCATGGGTCTGTTGTGTTCCCCAGTATGTGTTTGTTTCATGACCCCATGGGTCTGTTGTGTTCCCCAGTATGTGTTTGTTTCATGACACATGACCAAGGCTTTGCCCGGGAAATATACATGAACGGAGGAATCAATAGATCTGTTGAACAATTAATCAGTGCAACTGAATCCCCCGCCTCCCCGATAAACACACACACACACACACACACACACACACACACACACACGCAGAGATCTTTCTGATGACCTTCGGCGTAAAAAATCTATAAAAAAATATTTTTTGGTGTCAGAAAAAATTACCATCATCATAGGCTATTCACAAGCATGGTTTTAGATTTAGACTTGATGCATTTAAAACGAAATTCAGTCATAATGTAACGTGTGTATGTGGGGAAAATATCTCGCCGTTTCATGTTATTTTTCTTTGCCAGCAGTTGAAAAAACATTTGCCTAGTTGGCTCTCAGACACTGAGCCATCCCGCTCATCTTTCGAAAAGTTACTTTCGAATTATTTACAAATATTTGACATTGTACAGGGACTGTATAAGAGTCCCATTGGTAACTTGATCTGATGATTCCTTGTTTTGAAAATGTTGTGTTAAGTTGTATTAGGTTTGTATTACAGTTTTTTTTTTTTCTATTTAGTATTGCCGACACCCCATATATATATATATATATAGAGAGAGAGAGAGAGAGAGAGAGAGAGAGAGAGAGAGAGAGAAGTTCTTATGGGACATAAGGGAATTTGTGGCGGAGTGCGATTATTCCGGTATTTTCCGGCAAGACAGAAGTCTTAACGCATGTCAGGCATGCGCAAAAACACTTCCCTTTTCGACGTAGGTCAGGCATGCGTAAAAGCACTTCCTTTTTCGAGTAACATGCTAGCAGTGAAGACGCACTCTCTGCTCCACGAAAAAATTCAAGATAAGTCTTGTGCTCTGTCTCGCCTGTACTTTGCCTTTGTGTAAAAATTGCTTGTGTTCGCATTCTTGACTAATTCACTTGTGGCTTGCGCTAAACCCTTATTACATTTGCCGTTTGAGGCTATCGGTGGGCTAGTATTTGACTTATTTTGGCAATCGTCGTTGTCCCGGTTCGTGGTTATCCGCATAACCCGGTTCGTCGTTATCGCCGTTTTACCCCACGCCAGGTTGTTTGGTTCGGCCTTTCTAGACCTCGCGCGCCTCTCCTTAATGCCCTCCTGCTATTTATTTTCCAGTCACGCCACTACTTGTGCGACGCTCACGCCACTACTTGGGCGACGACCGCGTGGCCGGTCTCGGCCGCCATCTTCCTTGCGCCGGTCGGGCTTTCTCCCGTCGGCTCATCTTCATAAGTCCACTGTGCTACACGTGGTTTGGCTACTACATTTCTCGTTTTCCTCTTATTTGCTCATCATTTATCACATCATTTATCGTTCGTCAACGTGTGCATAGCGATCACGATCTACCTTCGCGATCGCATTTGTACTTCGTTCACGCAGCGTTACTCAGCACTTTTCGGTGACTGTGCTGTGGACCGGTGATCGAGTTAAAAAAAAACAAAACAAAAAAACACTAACTCGTCACATCGACGTGGGGGCTCGTCCGGGATTGTAAAATACACCTTGTGTTCAACAGTATGTTCCAGGCGCGTGTGCGCGCGGAGGATGTGTGCGTGCGCGCGAACGGCGGTGCGCGGGCACGCGCGTGTTGGTGTAGCTATGTTGATGACCTATTTATATATGAACGCAATATTTGGTGCGTGTGTGTTTTCTGCATATATTATAAGATGTTGAATTGTTAAAGCTTGTAAAGCGCCCAGCAGCCTACGTTGTTAGGTTGGGTGCTATAGTAATTGTTATTATTTTCATTATGATTTCGTAATCTTCAGACAGTCAACGCGCTTAGGTCCACTACCTTTCGGTTATGACTCGGGGGTCAACACTTCATGCCCAAAAAATGAGCAAGAAGTGTCTCATGGCGCTTTCCCCCCTTCAGTCAAACTCAAAGTTCAGATCCCAGGGGAACTGATGTTTTTAAAACCCCTTCAGCAGAGTTGGAAAGAAATCGGCGCAAAGCGCTGGTCAGAAATCGAAAGAAATACTGGATTATTAGCCGTTACCTGGCAAACAAATGGTATTGTCCTTATGAAACTGTTGTGACTTAATTGTTGAATCCAGTTACCGGGCAAACGAATATATTGTCCTTTTGAAGCTATTGGAGAGTTTAATCGTCGAATTCCAATACCTGACAAACAAAAGGTATTGTACATTTGAAGCTAAGGTTGAATTTATTCGTTGAATTCCTCACTTGCAGAAAACAAAGTGATCAAAGAAAAACACTTAAAGTAATGGGACGTAAAGTTACGAAATTACAAGAGAAAAGGAATTCTGAGGTTTACAGGTTCACTATTATATGTACCTGTTCATATACCCACCGGGTATAGTGCTTGTATATGAAAAAGTGACACATTATAATTTCACTCCTCATGGAGTGGACCTAAGCGCAATACAATATCTTTGTGTCATATGTTGCATGTATGTGAGAAAAGCGTGAAAGAGAAAGCATGTTGATTAGGTGGTGAGTGAAGATGGGTGAGAAGATGAAAGAGAACAGTTATCAATTGCCATGGGACCTAACAAGAAGCATCAGCCACAATATATATATATATATATATATATATATATATATATATATATATATATATATATATACATGTAGACTTCTCTGTATTTTAAGGCATAAAAAGTATACATTGCTAGGTCACGTGTCATTTCCATATTTTCATTTTGTAATAGGTTTCTTAGTGTAATTGAATCCTTATTTCTATAATGTTTATAAACATATTTCTCCCTTAATTATCTATAACTTGGGCATATCTTAAAAAAGTGTAATTCGGTTTCTTCTGTTGGACAAAAGGACATGTTGTAATTGCATCCTTGTCTGTGAACTTTTTGTTTATGTGTAATTCGTTTACCCCTGAAAGTAGTCTGGTTAGTGCTTTTCTGAATTTCGCTATTGTGATGTCGTAAAAATATTTTTTCAGTTTGGTGTACAGATTTGAAAAGAGCGGTAAGTATTAAAGCGTTCACTATTTACTATTTTATCATGCCAGTTCTGCTTGTGACAATCTATCATTCTTTGTTTTAATACTGAAATAAATCTGTTCTCATTTCCTACCCCTTCATTTAGCCATACTTCTGAAAAGCCGTGTATGTCTAAACAGCGTTTAATTCTAATGCCCAGTTTTGAGTTTTGTTTATTTCGATCTTTTCTCTTTCATATGCTTGTTTGGGGAGTCTGTTTCGTTCCATTTTCATAATTTTATACCAATACCTAATCACCCTTATTGTGCTGTCTATGCAAATAGGGTATCTAACCAACTCTCCATATATTAGATTATTTGGGTTTTCTTGCCCACGCCCATATATTTTTTACAGGCGAACAAGTGAATATTTTCTATTGCTTTATATCTGGTTAGGCCCCATGCTTCTGCTGCGTATAAGAGTAAGGGTTAACTTGAGTGTCAAACAGTTTTAAAGTAAAAAGCCATATCTATATGTCCTAAACTGTACATAGTTTTCATTATTTCCATAATTTTGCCTTTCGCTCTACCTGCACATTCAGAAAGTGAAATGTCTACTGAGAGTTTAGTTGTCAAGGTGAACCTAAGTACTTATAACTGTTTACTACTTCTAGTTCTTGGTCTTTGTAATACCATTTCTCCTTATACCCCCAAATAGCACCCTTTCCTAAAAAAATCATCATTTTTTTTTTTTTTTGTCGTAGATTTACTGTTAAACCTATAGAATCTGAGGCTTGTTGCAGATACTGTATTGATTTTGTAAGCCCGCTGGTGTTATGATATCAGGGCTAAGTCATCTGCAAATTTCAATGTGTAAATCTCTTCTGCACCTGGTAGAAATTGATAACCATGTCTGCCTTTTCTTGTGACATTGTCCGCCACTTCTGTAATTAATAGAGAAAAGATCAAGGGGGGACAGCAAGCAACCTTGTTTCACTCCTGCTAGGCATTCGAAAAATTCTGTTAGTTCAGTTCTGTATTTAACACAAGCTTGTACTGTTTTGTATATACCTTTTAACATGCTGAGCATTTTTGTAGATTCTTTGTGTTTCTGTGGTATCTTCCATAATTTGTTACTATTTACAGTATCAAATTTTTTCTGATAATCTATGAAAGCTACATAAAATTTACTTCTACGTCTGCCACAGAGGCAATTTGTTATCATAGTTGTTAATGTGAACGTGTGGCCTATTGTCGAATATCTCCTGCTTGTTCCTTACTAATTTTGTTTCCATCTTCTGCCCAGTTGTAAAGTCTTTTGTTGATTATTGCTGTAAAAAATTTACTTATAATGCATAACAGTGAAATCCCTCTATAATTTCCTGGGTTATGCTAATTACCTTTCTTGTATAGTGGTAAAATTACTGCACGAGACCATTCTGAGGGGAAGTAACTTTCTTGGAACAGTTTATTGAATAACTTTGTTAGATGTGTATTATTTTGATATCTTTTTCTTTTTAGAAATTCCGGGGATTTCATCTATTCCTTGGGATTTTCCTGTTTTCAGTTTGTTTATTGCTGATCCTATTTCCTGTTCTGTCTTCATCTAGCTCTTCTACTAGACTCTCATCAATATTCACTTGCTGTTCTCTTACAACATCTCCTTGCCCTTCTGTTATTTGGGGGTTCAATATGCTTTCAAAATGTTCTCTCCATGTTCAGATGTAATAACTGGTAATTTATTTTTCTTTCTTCTAATGTTTCATTTTATTGTACTCCAGAATTTCTGGCTATCCTTCTGACAAACAAAAGAGAACATTTACAAAGAAATTTATGTAGACTTGTGCTTTGGCTGGGTCCCATTTGATTTTCTTTGTAAATGTTCTCTTTTGTTTGTCTGTCTGGATATCCTGTACTGTGCTCAGAAGCTCCATTCTAATTGGCATGTGGTGGGACTCAATTCTTTCATCCACTAAAGAGCTGTCAACATTTTCGATTAATTCTATGGAGCATACATAGAAATCTATAGCACTATTTCCCCTTTCCGAAAAGAATGTGAATGCACTGTCAAAGTTTTTCATATTTAAGCCATTCAGGGGAGTTAAATTAAAACTTGAGCAAAGTTCGATAAGCCTTTTCCCGAATCCATTGATGACGTTATCCTTGACTTACTGCATACACATTCTGTTCTCTGTCGAATATATCATTTTCATCCTCGATATTTAGTCCCCATTCCCCAATACGAACATTCAAGTCTCCTCCTATAATATATAAATATTCATTCCCTTGCTCAATTTGTGTACAAATGTATTGTTCTATCATTTCTATGGTACAATTATAATCCTTGTCTGCATAAAAATGAATGTCAAGCGGATGTACATACACACCAAGAAATAGTACATCTTTATCGCTTTGTAACAGGTTTTTTTTGTAGCTTCACACATAATACATTTTCTATATTAGTATTAATCAACTGAACATACCCGGATAGTCCTTCTTAATCAGCATTAACAATCCACCAGAAGGTCTGCCCATTCTAGTATATTTTCTGGCTGGATGATAAAGATGTAAAATTCCTGAAACTTTGTCTCAAAATAAAAAATTCCTGAAACTTTGTCTCAAAATCAAAATGTTTTGAGGTGAATGTCTGAGATAAACAACGGATGTCAAAAGCAATTATGCATTCAAAAAAATCGGTCTGGTTCCACGTCGTCCTCGTTCCTCCTTCCAACCGTATGTGATTCCCGGAAGTGCACTCTCCCTCCTGTCTTCCCTGCTGAGGTCTGGAAGCTCCGTTGAGGGCAAACGATGTTCTGGGTTGTCCTTTGACGTGCACCTTTCCCCTGTAAATGTTTCCTGTTTTGCCTTCTTCTCTCAGACTTTTCAAGGCAGCTGTCTGCCTCTTGTTCCATCTTGGGCCACCCTGATTCCATTTTCTCTCATCCTCTCTCTTGCTTCGGTGGTTTGCATTATCCGGATCGTATCTTTCCACCTTAACAGTTTTACTATTAGGGGTCGTGGATTGTGGCTTGCTGTATTGAGTATTCCTAGTCTATGGGCCCTCTCTACAACATCTTCAGCCCATTCCTCGTCCGGCAAAATTTTTGCAGTAACTCTTTCACTAATTTTTCACAGTACTTGCCTATGGTTTCCTTTATTCCAAATAGCTTCACACATTATCCTCCTGGAAAAATTTTCTAGCCTATCCAATTCATCGTCGATGCTTTCCATTTATCCCAGGTGTGTTCCAGTTTTCTTCCTAACTGCTCTACTGCTACCATATTTCTATGTTTTTTTTTTTAGTTTCTGCCAGTTCTTTGTGTAGTTGCGTAAGCGTATCTGTCATTTTGTGTTTGTTTTTGATCCATTCTGTTTATCGTGTCTGTCTGGGTGCTGAGTGAATTGGAGAGCGCTTTCTGAGTGTCTGTGAGGTTTCTTATGTAGGTGAGTATCTGTGCCATTTGTGATTCCATATTTGTGAATTTGGGTTCTAGGATACGTTGTATCTTCTGAGCCTCTTCTTCTATCTTCTCGTTGACGTTGCTGCTATTCGGGCTAGGATTCGGTCCGGGATTCCGTTCTACATCGTTGCTCAGCAGTAATCTTTTCCGTAGATATGAGAGGTTCACCGTCAACAGGATTGTCCCCAAAGCACATATAATCACACTTGGGCTGCCCCTTTCATATACTTGTGTTGTTGTTAACCAGCGTAACAGTGTGTTGTTTACATCAATCCATGACGTCATCATATCGTGTGTGTTTACGTTTCGAAGGCCGTTCGAAGTACCAGAGGGAACTGTTTTCTGATAGTCGACGCTGACTGTGTACCGGCAAAACGCGACAGTAGACATCTCCAGTGCACATCTTACCATCAGCGCGAAGTAACACAGTCCGATGCATCCCAACAGAATCTCCCTCACCATCAACACTTTCGATCGGTCGCCATTTTCTCTACTTATTTTCAATTTTGTTGACCCACCAAAGAGGCCTATCCTGGCTCTCCACTCGGCCAGTTCCACCATTCTTGACCAACCTCACTTTTACTGACAGTTGCTGTCTACTTCCATGTTCTAGAAAAACTGCTTAGACACTTCATCAAGTAGAAACACTAACTTCATTCAAGAGCTCACACACCACACCTTACTTCCTTTCAGCCATCTTGTTGCGCACCCCGCGTGAGAGAGAGAGAGAGAGAGAGAGAGAGAGAGAGAGAGAGAGAGAGAGAGACAGACAGAGACAGACAGATAGACAGACAGAGACAGAGAGAGAGAGAGAGAGACAGAGAGAGAGAGAGAGAGACTGGGATGAGATTTGGCGAGAACTTAATATTCCATCAACGCAAAAAATGGAACACCCTTGGCAAAAGTCCATTCACTCAGCGAAAGTCCACTCACTCGGTGCAATTTCATGTCTCTGAAGAAAAGCTTTAAACTGTTTGACAGCTTCGTGGGAGCTGACAGATTCTTACAGTTCTTTTTTCTCCTCGCAATAAACACCGTGTTTCATATTCTGGAGGTCTTCCCAAAGCTCCAAACTCTGAAATCTGAATAACCTTTCTTTTATCTCACGATAAGAAAATGATACAGATGACGTATGTGACTTCACAGAATAAACCTAATATAGAGCAATAAAATCTGTCACCCTTTTATACAAAGGATGATGAACAAAAATGCTCAGAGAAAAGGCAACACACAAACAAAATCACACATCACACAAACAGCATGTACTAATTCATGTCTCCACATACTCATAAATACTTACATACCTCACCAGCAATGTACATGCTCGCATGCTCGTGAGTCTGGCGGAGATACACATTTGGCACAGACATGCGCATGAACGGGCAAGCATTTTCCCGCTGTAAGAATTCGAACATCAACTCACAACTGCTTTTACTTGTCCCGAGTTCAACCATACTTGGTTGATTACCAATAAATCTGAATAGAAATATCCACACACCCACAGAAGGAGCACGACACGCTCAGAAACTGACATGAGAGTGAAACTGTTCGCAAGTTTTAAGTCCTGAATTGTGGGGGCGGAATGAAGAGTAGTTGTTTTGGCGTGACAGGCCTTTGCTTGACTATGGAAGCAAGCAAAAGTTGCTTGTGCCAAATTCTTGTTCTTCTGTTTTTTTTTTTCCTCCTCCTTCTGCTGCTGCTCCTCCTCCTCCTATTCTTCTCCCATTCCTCCTCTTCCTTCTTCTTCTCTTCCTCTTCTTCCTCCTCCTCCTGCTCCTTCTCCCCCTATTCTTCTTCTCCCACTCCTCCTTTTTCTCCTCCTTCTCTTCCTCCTTCTGTTTCTTCTTCTAATTATTCTTCCCCTCTCCTCATCCTCTTGAGGTGACATCTTAGATATGGCTCTTTGTGCATATCGTGTTGGTTCGTCTTTTCTGCCAGTCAGCACCAGAACGTACAAAGAGTTGACCAATGTTGCAAAGCGTCGACCAATGTTCTCTGAACCTTGTAGGAAAGAGTCAATGTGGCCCAGTGGTGCCAGGTCTATCAGTGTAGATGCCACAGCAGGAGGTGGTGGGAGGCAGGGGGCAGGAAAGAAGGGAACAGAGGTATTCTACCGTGTGTAAAAAAATTCGGCGCAAATTGGTTCGTGAATCATAAAGGCTCTTCTGCACATCTGCCGAAAGCCAGTCCTAATCTTAACCTTAGCTCGAGTGTAACTCTGACACTGAACCGTAAAGAAATTATACCCCAAACCCCCCACCCCTCCCAATTAAAAAGCTACCTATTTTCTCTGAACCTGTACGAGTGACATACCCTGATCATGCCGTTTGCGTAGAACGAACCTTGAGCATTCTTTTTTTCCCATTTTACTCACCTAGTGACTGCACGGTAAAAGAATGGAACTAGTAACTCTGCAACAACCATCACAGCACAGCGGAGATCAGGAAGAGTCAGTGAGGTAACAAAGAGTGTTGATGTATTTGTGATGGGTGTGGAGATGTGTGAAAAGACAGACGACGGATTAAGCTGGGGTTTGACTGACGGTGAAGTGGATTAGCGCACCTTGCTGGAGAACTGCGCGCTACCCACTCTCCATCTTGTTGGTGGCTGTCCTGTGGCAGCAGACCATATGGGCACCGTAATACAGCGCGACATATCACAATGCACCAGTCCCCACAAAAAATTTACTACTGCATTGTTAAAAAAAGAACTCGTGCTTTATTTCACGTTCTAAATCATGCGTGTGCGTTCCGAAAACTTGACACTAGTCAGTAAATAACAATGAACGATCAAACAATTTTGTGAAATCAGAGTGCATGGTATTGTGTCAAACAGATTCATCTACCTATCATCACTTGTTCATTCTGATCTACTTGTTCAGTTTTGGCACATTAAGTTTCACGTAACGTAAGTTTTATAAATGACATATCTACAGCCAATAGAATACATTCAGTTGACTGTTCAGGGTCTCAGAATACTTTAAAAAGCGCATGAAGCTTCCATCAATTGTTATATGAAAGTTCCAAGTATTTGGGTTAGGTATAATAATTCTTCATTCCCAGTCCTTCCTTCAAAAAAAGTCCATGAACTTTGACTGGCTATACAACATCATGATTCTCTAACTTTCTAGAGGATTTCATTTCTCTTGATTGCTTATGCTGCACTATGTTTCTTAAACTGTCGATTTGGCAAAATTCACTGTGTTGATATAGTGTCAGGAAAGACAACACGGTTCATTTTGAAAAGTGTATTTTTCACACCGCACACTTCTGACAGGAGTGAAGACAATCGTTTTGTATGGTCTGCAAGGGAAGGCTAAAAATTCGTGGAGACACTCATTCACACAAACTGACAGGGCCTGTGGGCTGTAGTTGTTAAACTCACTTCTCCCAGACGGGGTTTGAACTAGTCACTGTACTTCTCCACTTGTTATAGGAAAGTGTCAGGGATACTACAGCTCCCACATATGGTCTCACACTCCTGTCAAAAATGCACAGCGTGAAAAAAAAATCCCTTAAGCCCTTCCTGACTTATGGATACATAGCTAAGACAGACCTCTAAGAGAAACTGGACAGTTCAGCAACTGACACATGGATGCATCGCAACGGCTTGCACGGGTTTACCTTGTGTGCATGACAAGAAACTGACGGGTCTCTCATCCAACTATACCCTCAAACTCTCGCCCACTTTCTCCCTGAAGCAAACCCTGTTCAAATGTCAGACAGAGCAATGGATCGCTCCAGGCGACAAAGCCCAGCCGCCAGACATTGGTTCGTGTTGGCCGCCAACCGTCTGCATCAGTCATACCACAACGCTAAAATGCACTGCACGTGAAAGAAAACGCTTGAGCAGGTGACGTCAAAAAGATATAGTTCAAGAGAAGACAGAAAGTGAACAAGGCTTCTGATGGAAGTAATCGGTAGCATCCAACAAACATCGAAGGTTCAAAAATATATGAGAAAAATCACACTGGGTAATTGGGATAAAAATCAAAATGT